>APFE031061798.1:22899-36881 GCA_000404065.3 Pinus taeda | reverse complement strand
CAACTATTGGAGGAGAAACAATTATATGCAAAAAGATCCAAATGTTTCTTTGGAGTACAAGAGGTGGAATATCTGGGTCATATTGTATCTCATGAAGGAGTTAAGGTAGACACTAGCAAAATTAATGCCATTAAGGAATGGAAAATCCCCACATCCATAAAGCATCTGCGAGGATTTCTCAGGTTGACAGGGTATTATCGCAATTTTGTTAAGAATCATGGGAGAATAGCAGCACCTCTAACAACATTATTGAAGAAAGATGCATTTTCATGGACTCCGGAAGCAACAAAGGCCTTTGAACATCTTAAAGAGGCAATGTGCCAAGCACCGGTCTTAGCTACACCAGACTTCACAAAAACCTTCATTGTGGAATGTGCTGCTTCAGGAAATGGAATTGGTGTTGTTCTAATGCAAGATGAAAGACCCATTGCTTTTGAAAGTCGTCCAATCAAGGGAAAGTTTTTAAGCAAAGCTATTTATGAGAAGGAAATGTTTGCAATACTCCATGCACTTAAGAAATGGCGACCCTATCTAATGGGGGAATACACTTCAAGGTAAAAACAGATCATGATAGCCTTAAATACTTTTTAGAACAAAGATTATCCTCTGAAGAGCAATAAAAGTGGGTCACAAAGATGTTGGGTTATGACTTTGAAATCATCTACAAAAAGCAGAAGCAAAATGTGGTGGCAGATGCACTCTCAAGAAAGGATGAGGATGTGGAAGCATTGTTGTGCACCATTTCTATTATCCAACCAAATTGGATAAACAAAGAAAGGGAGGAATGGAAGAATGACGAAGAAGTGTGGGAAGTTATCTGAAAGTTACAACAAGATTCCAGTACGTTTGATACATTTAGCTGGAAAAATGATTCTTTATGGTACAAAGATCGCTTATACCTTTCTAAGAATTCCCAATTAAAACAAAAGATTCTTATGGAATTGCACACTTCTCCCTTAGGAGGGCACTCAGGATTTTTAAAAACTTACCACAAGGTTAAGAAGGAATTTTTTTTGGGATGGCCTTAAATCGGGTATTCAAGAATTTGTGGTGGAATGTTTGATTTTCCAACAAAATAAAGTTGAAACGATTAAGACACCGGTTCTATTACAACCTTTATCCATTCCAAGCCAACATTGGGAGGAGATTTCAATGAATTTTATCACAAGTTTACCCAAGTCTGAGGGAAAGAGTGTCATCATGGTAGTAGTTGACAAAATTACTAAGTATGCACACTTTTGTGCATGATCACATCCATTTAAAGCCAGTATAGTATCTACTGCATTGATGGAAACAAATCAAAAGCTACATGGAAACCCAAAGATTATTGTAAGTGATAGAGATCCCATTTTCACTGGAAATTTTTGGACAAAATTATTTTCTTGTCTTGGTACTCAATTAGCTCATAGCTCATCTTATCATCCTCAATCTGATGGGCAAATTGAGATAGCAAACACATGTTTGGAAGGATGTCTTCATTGCTTTGTATCTGATAAACAGACACAATGGGTCAAATGGTTGCCTTTGGCTAAACGGTGGTATAACACTTCCTTCCATATAGCAAAAAAAATGACCCCATTTATGGCACTTTATGGATATCAGGCACCATCCATCACATCATATTTAAGGGAAAATTCTAAGGTTCAAGTAGTTGAACATCACGTCGAACATCAACAACAAGTCCTGCAACTCTTAAAGCATAACCTCGTGTTGGCACAGAATAGAATGAAACAACAGGCAGATCAACATTGTAGTGAAAGAAGTTTTGATGTAGGTGATTGGGTATTCCTACGGCTACAACCATATAAGCAAATGTCCCTCAAGCATGCTAAGAAGGATAATAAATTATCACCAAAGTATTATGGTCTATACAAGGTGTTGCGAAAGATTGGTACTATGGCATACAAATTAGAGCTTCCTACAACTTCTCGAGTGCACCTAATTTTCCATGTTTCATGTTTAAAGAAGGTTATAGGCGACAAGCTCCCAATTCAAACAATATTGCCAGAACTTGACGAGGAAGGAAAAACTATATTTGAAACAGAAGCAGTCACACAAACAAGAACTCGACAGCTACGAAATCGATCAATTTCGGAGAATCTCATTAAGTGGAAGAACTTATCCGTTGAAGATTCCACATGGGAGGATGAGAATTTTATACAGAAGCATCCATAACTAGTCAAGCGTTAAGGACAACACTTTTTTGAAGGAGAGGGGCATGTTAGGTCCCTATAATACTAGTGATTACCCCATTACTATTGTAGTTGTATCCCTTATTATTATTGTTGTGCCCCTATTATCCCCATATTGTTATTACTGTGCCCCATAGAATCCCTCTATTATTATTTTTGTGCCTTTATATTATTATTGTTAGGTCAGCTGGGTTATATTGTGACTCCTTAGACTCCCATATATAAAAAGGAGGTTTTGACATTTGAATCATCAAAGAATCATTCATTTGTGTAATGTAAAGGAGGTTTCCCCCTCGAAGAGGCTGAATTATAAGGTGTTGATCTATATTTTCTATCTTTTTGTGAGTTGGTTTTCATAACAACACTAGTTTAGGATGTTTGGTAATGGCTTAAATCCATATGAGCACACATGGAGAAGTAAAAAACTAGAGGATTTTCCATATTTTTCCGTACCCATTTTCAAGATGTCAATGATGTTTAAAAAATATCATTGTCACTTAAGAAATATAAGTGACATATATGTGATGCGCTCACACACATAAGCATCACATCTAATAGAGGGAATGTCATCACACTTATAATAGATGCACTTTTAGACACTCGTGACATGCATAATATAAGTGGTGTTGATGCACATATGTAATGCACCAAAGCACACATGAAACACACCAATTGCATAAGTAACATGCTCATATGCATAAGTACCATTCCTAATATAAGCAACACCCATGCACAACACAAGCAATGCATTCATGCATATAAGTGATGCACTTGTGCACAAAAGTCATACACTAACTCACACAAGCAACATGTCAACTAATAGAGTAAAGCACTTTAAAAAGAAGCACACCCATGCACAAAAGTGAAACACCACATTCACATAAGTGACACAATACTCAAGCACATAAGTGATGCACTTGCCAACATAAGGGACATGCTTAAGATAAGTGGCACACTAAAAAACATAAGTAAAACATTCACACATATAATTGGTGCACCTAAAATAAGTGATGATGTGCTCACACATATAAAGGGATGGGTTCATTCACATAAGTGATACACCCAACAAAGCGATGAGTGCATGCACATCAAAGGCACACTCACATAGATAACACAAGTGATGTACCCTTGCACTTTCTCATGTGTGTGTGTGTGTGTGTGTGTGTTATATGTATGTGAGTGTGTTGCATATGTGTGAGCAATACAACCACACATTAGTGACACAATCACACACAATATATGCACTCACACACAACTACATACACAATGCAAACACAACTACACCACATGCCTAAATAAGTGATGAACTCATAGACATAAATAAGACACTCACACACATAACTAACAAAATCACATACATAAGCAACAAAATATTTGAGAAGACATGTGTGGCACTATTTTCATCTATTTGACACAGCCCTAACAAGAAATTTATGTCTCTAAAACCATGCACCAAAAATGAAAAGATGAGAAGGTGAAGAACTTGGACCCTGCTAATGTCAAGAGTCGAGTGCATCAAGGCGGAAAAGGGACAAACAATCATATAGACCATAATATTTTCATATGAACTTGGATTTGATTTCACTATAACTCATTAGAAAGATGACAATGAGAATAACATGCTCTACAAAATATATGCTAAAAGATGAAAAGTGGAAAAAAATATCCAATAGGGACACAATAAAGATGCAAGACGCCATATAGGGGCACAAAATTGGATGCAAAATCACATAAAAAGAGGATGTTAGAGAACTATTGTTGTCCCATTTTTTACATTACATGGATAAGGATGAAAATACAAATGATATAAGCATGTATCATAATAGGGAGGATAGTTACATTTATCCATATCATTAAGTTACCTTTGCTATCTCTCACAAATTTGTATGTGTCCACATACATCCTACTCACATTATTCCAACTCGTACATTACTAACAAATAATCAAAGTGCAACAATAACTTGTCCCTAATTTATCCCTTTTGTATATAAACAAGATGCCTGACTATGCTTACAAAGTAGTTATAAAAATTATTACTATTAGTTACTATAATCAAAGTGTGGTCCCAAACATAAGATCTCCACTATAGCCTTGAACATTCAAGAGTTTTCTTGCAAGCACCACCAACACATGAAGTCCAAGAACATTATGTCACGATCTGTTTCTAAGTGCATGAAGCCCTTTTGCAAATTTCCTCTTGGACAAACTAGAAGCAACACTCCATGATCAATGCACTTTCTTCAATCTTCAACATGCGTGCCAATAATCACTCACAATCAATTTTGTGAATCTATGAAGTTGGTGTATTTCCTTCATGAGCATTTTTTCTACATTTCTAGCTTTCGAGTTGAACTATATTTCATGTAAATGGGCATATTTGGTTATTCTAAGGATTGCTAGCAATATTTCATCTTTAAAATTGAATTCATGGCATTCTATGATGAAATCCTTTCATATCCCTTCTTGCCTTTGGTGTAGAAATGGGTAAGGATTGAAGTAATCCTAGTATTTTGATATTATATCATGTGTTTGAATACTCAAATACACATTTTCCAACAATGTTTCATACTTCATTCTTATGAACTTCCTCGAAAGAGGACATGATGATCATGTGATATGTTTTAATGAATCCTAAATGTCAAATCAATAAGGCAATAAGGAATTCTATAAGGATGAGAAACTTGAGTTTGAATTGAGGTGCCAGAAAAATTCTATCTTTGTAACATGGGATGCCATCTCTCTAAGAAAAGTAACCAAACGTTCCCGTGCATGTTTGTAGTTGTTTTTTCTTTTATTAGTTTATGGGATATTCCTTCCACTCTTTCCTCACTTCCTCTATCCATGCAACAACTAAAGAGGTGATGGAGCATAAATTTATTACATTATGTGTTTATTTGGATAGAGTGTTTCATGATAATTTTTCCTTTTCCCTTTTAAAAAATCCATTGCCATATATCTTGCTCACCCACCTCTTTTGTTCTTCTCATGAGGAAACCCTAATGCTTTGGAAAGTATTTTAGGCTATTGAGCCTTGTCTTAAACTTGAAGTACCTTATCAGTAACCTGTATTAATGTCAAATTTTGAACACATGTTAATGACCAACATATTTTTCTCATAAGTGACAACTTTGACCATATCCCTACTTCAATTATCATCTTTCAAAATTGACTTTATACCTTTCTAATTACATTAGCACTACTTTGATTCCTTACTTGGAGGTACGATATACATTATCCTTGGAACACCTTATTAAAATCCAATTTGGTTAGAACTAGTGTGTTTATCATGGATTCATTGAAAAAGATATGTACTTGGGTTGCCTCTTCTTACCATAAGAATGAATTTTTCTTCAAGAGCATGGTTAAGGGAGCCACATATTTGTGATTGATTTTAAAAAAACTTTTTCTAGTAAATATTATACCTATTAGGAGCTGGGGACCTTTGATGTATCTAAGGGTGCACCATTTGATAATGTCTCGAGTTTCCTACGATTTGGCCTTAAGTCATTTAATTATGATTGTTACACAGTATTTTGTCACACCTCTTGCACTTCCCTATGACATACCCTGAAGTGCTTGAAACATGACCATAATGCAGTGTACTCATTCATATATGCAGTTCAGAGCCTCCCTAAAACATTGATTGGAAAATGCCTTTAGCTTTCCCCTAAAGAAATAGCTCTAAAACCCTAATTTTGAGACTCATCTCCCTTATGAAGTTAAAAACCATGATGATCGCATGTTGCACTATACTAGACCTGCGATGGTATCACTCTGTTTGCTCATATACCCACGATGATCCCGAAAAGGAAATTTTCCCAAAGAGGATGAGAAGCTTCATGATCTAGAAGCTTCCAGAGCAACAAGATGGAGGTTGTTCAGCGTAGATGAGGTCGAATTCTCCCAACTTGGCCTCTTGGTCTTATCCCTATGAGCTACCTCCTTGAGATGAGGGCCTAATCCTATCTTTGGAGAAGTCCTAACTCCCTTTCCCGACCTATATATTCATCCTCTCCCATTCCCAAATGGTTGGTTGGTCAGGTTAGAGGTTGGGTTGGTCCATGTCTATTTGCACCCTTATGATAAGCTTGTGCCTAGAGGCTATTCATTAGACTTGGAGAAGGACTGCTTGGAGAGTTCTTGGCTTGGACTTGGATTACCACTCAAGGATAGCCTTTCAACATCAATGCTTTGGTAAATTGGTTGTAAGCTTCCCTTTGTTTCTTAATAATATACAACTGTTGGTTCAACTTCCCAAAATATATATGTTAATGTATTATTTAGCTTGACATTCCTTGATCAATTAAGTAGGTTGTTATTGGATTTGTTATTGATTTTGGCTTGATTTTTTGTCTCTTGATCACTTGCGCAGGTGAATAAACACTGAGAGAAGTAGGAACAAGCTCGTGACACAAGTGCTTCAGAGTCCTCAACAAAGGAAATCGAAATAGCATCAGAACGAGGTAGGCCATCTCTTTCATTCTTCTTTTCAATTGTAACCTAGGAAGATGTCAAGTTGATTGTCACTTCAGTTGCTAGACACACTCATTGGGCTAGAGGGATCGTCTCTGTCCACAAAGAGGATTAACCTTGTCAACAACAATGTAACTAAGGTACTCAACCTCATCCTACCCAAATGCACATATGGATTTTTTGACATACAATATGTTACATTGTAAAATTTAAAGCACATTATTTACATGAATTTGTTGTTCTTCCCAACTTTTATTGTAGTTAGCATATTTTTAGAGAAGACCAACATGAATGGCCAGAGGATGGGTGGTCTAGCTGGTTGTCTTAGGTATAGGGTCACCTCATAAATGAGTTGATATTGATAGTTTTTGTGGTTTTTGGGTTCGTTCAAGGAATTTTCTAGGGTCGTCTCATGCATTTTTCAAAATTTTGATGCCAAAAGAAGAGCATTGGGACTCATTAACAAATTATCTTTCTAATGAGCTAAAGAAGACCAAAAATACAGAAACAAGAAAAATTGTATGGTCTTTATAAGGCTCCCTTTCTTTTATATAGCTTAAATTTGTCTAGCTCACACTTAGCCCTAACTTCATTTGTGTTAAGATTTTTAGATCTTAGTGTTTTGGCATTATTATAAAATGTAGTTTTAGTAGCTTATTATGGAATATTTTGTGAATGAGAATAATATCCATATATCTCCTTAGAGATAGCTACATCCACTCTATCCATTGAACTTGTATGATGTTTTTCACCATTTTTTCATTGATGGAAATTGATCTTCATCATACCTTCTTGTTTCTTTCCATGTTACTACTATTGTTGACTCCATTCTCAACACAATTTGAATCAATGGCCAAATGAGTTTATTAATTATGCTTTGGACCCTAGAAGGCATACCTATTATCCCAATCGATGTGACCAATGTATCATAATGACATTCATGGATTCACAAGTTTGATGTGAATTCCACCTTATGTTATATGAAAATATCATAAATTGAGATCAATATTATTTTCTCTTATGAACAACTTCCCTATATCACAATGAAACAAGCATATTGTGAACATATTTCAATGAATCTATAATCATAATGCAAAACGAATTTGGATTACATTGTCTATGTAGGTATAGTGGGGGGTATCTATTATCTTGAAGTCACTTAGGAATTTCACCTAGTCCAAGTTACAATAAATGACCAACTTGAATGGGAACATTAACCCCTGAGGGATAAACATGCCATTTGGTAAGTTTGAAAGTTATTGGGGTTAATAACAACACCATTTATTTACCAACTAACCAAGCCCACATTTACAACTTGAGATCGATATTAGTCAAAAAACAAAGTTTTATGTAGCTCATGTAATAACTCATTAATCATCGAAATAAGGAACATATCCTTAATGGTGATTTATTAAGCTTTCTATATTCTATGCATAGCTAGTGGGAGCCACTCTTCTTCCGTACCATGATGATTATGGTTGATAATGAGATCCTATTTCCCTTATGACTCTCATCTTTAATATTTTGGCAAAGGTGTTTATTTTGACAATCTTCTACCAATATGGATATTTGTATGGTTGAGTATTGGGAGGTGTGCTTCCTGGCATATCTAATTGAATAACATGGTCATGATCACAATATGGAATGAGTCTTTACAAAATATCATAGAAAACCCAAGTAGGTTGAGCTTAAATAAAATGAAGTTCCATTATAAGATTTCCTTAATCATGCTATTATTCTTACCCTTTAATATAGAGTATATATGTGATTACCACACCTAGCCATTCTTGAGCAAATTTTCCATTTTATGGGAACTTATGAGGAGCATAAACCCCTTGATTTTATTCCTTCATGCTTTAACTTTATAAAATAATTCTCAAAGACTAAGTGAATGATGTTCGACATATTGAGCCACTGAATGTCTAGCACAACATCCACTCTTTGAAGTGGAATAATGTACTCAGAGGTTGGAAAATGACCCTTTGCAATACATTTGTTTTGAAGTGGGAATTGAGAAATACCTAATTCCAAAGGAAATTTTGCTTAAGCTTAAGTCTGGTTTTAATCTTTGTGGAAGAACTAGAAGTGTATTTGTTACACATCAATTTGTCACACTTATGAAAATGATGCCAAATACATGTCTTTTGCAATTCATTGAACTATGGTCGTAAGTCCCCTTGAAAGATGGAAGAAATACCTTTCTATTGTGTATGAGAATCCAAGATTAGATATCTTTAAAACCCTAATTTTTGAGGACATCATGGGCCATCAGTTTACAACATGCGATGATGCATGTTGCATATTAAACACAAAGCGATGTCATCACATTCTTCCGTGTTTGGGTCACGATGATCTTCTTATAGAGGCAAAAAAATAAAATAAATGAATCTCCCTCTTCTAGAAGCCTTGTAGTGGGTATCTAATCCAAATTGGTTGAGATTGAGATTAAGCTCCCCATATCCTGGGCCTCCTTCCTCCTATAACGGATCCATCTCATTCATTGTGTATCTCTCTCCTTCCTTCATGGATCTCTAAATTTCCATTCCTTCCTATGAGTGCAATGCATCCAAAGAGAGTTGGGTTGCCATTTTAAACCTCTGAACTTACTTAAATGCTGCGAAAATATCCATTGGAGTTATTTTGATTTCAAAGGCTTGGGTTGAGGATCAATTCAAGGAGACTCCAACATCAATGCACTTGGTTGTAAATCTCCTGCCCTTTATCATTAATACAAATACTTGTTTATTTCCCATATGCATATGTTATAATGTTTATTGTAAGGCTCTTTGATCTCTTACATGGTTTATGACTGAATCTTTGATGTATGTTATGCTTGATCTCTTGTTTGGCTTTGTCTTTGCAGGCCTCCACTTGGAGCCTCATGGGAGAAAGGTTGGAAGCTACAAGGGACAACAATGAGAGTCAACATTTAGCATTTAGTGAAAAAGGTATGAGCTTTGCATCCTCTTTGTATTTGTGATTCAGCCATAAATTAGGGAATGTTTTCATTTATTTTTCTATTTGTTTCTAGGTTTGGTTTTCGAGCCTAGGGAGATTTGTCTCATCCGTAGGACGAGATTTGTCTGCCAAAAAAGAGAATCACAACCTTCAAATAATAAAAAGAATACCTTTCTACACGTGGATCACACTTAAGCATGTGTTAGAAGGATTACATGGAAAGCTTTAATAAGTGAACTCTAAATAGAAGAATCATTTATCCATGATCAAGAGCCTTAACAAGATCTAGGCCTATAACCTAAAGTTCAATGTTTTCCTAGTTTCTAATGACGAGACTTTACCAATGGGAAAATGGCTTTTGTATTTGGGAGTTTGGAACTCGTTCCATCCCTAGTGTGGGTGATTTAAGAATTTGAAAACATCTTAAGATGTCCCCTAACCAAGTTTGCATGGGCCTAGTTAGTTTCCATTTTTTAGTCATCCCTCCAAACTTCGATTGCATAGAAAGATGGTCTCCCATGTGATAGATTATGATGGTCTAATGATTCAATGCAACATATATGCTTGTGAAAATTAAAGTGCCAAATTTTACTAGGAAGAATCGCTATGATGTTATTTTTAATAAGCATGACCCTTCTTACACTTTTTGTTGGTATTGCAATGCAATAAAACATGCCAATTTGTTCTTATTGATCATTGTGTAGACCTAAAAAATCTAATCGAGATGAACCTCCTTTAATGGTTGTTGGAGGTTTTGTGGGAAGCCCCTTATATGATGAATTAGGAACCCCTTAACCCATCTTGAATTGCTTCAACACAATCTCATAGGAGTGATCGTTGTTAATATGGTAGACAAACTAGAGAGTGGTGTGAACATGTGTACAACATCCCTCTCACCCTTGCTATCCATGATTTTATGTCTCTATATACAACATATTTCGTACATGAGCTAGTTTGTTTGTACATTGATTGATGCCACAACAATAAGTTAGTTGACATTATTCACATTAATGAATCACACTAAATTAGTTGAGAGGTATTGGTTGCATGCATTAATGAATAATTACCTTGTTAGTGGAGACTCTAGTTAGTATGAGAATTGTATTAAGTGAGAATCCCCTTATCACTTGTTGCCTTGAGAATATCAAGGTGCATCTACAACCCAGTATGATAGAGATGTTGTCAAATGGGTATTGCTTACATCATCATATGTTGGTTTAAAAAATTATTCAGTACTTATAAAAACACTAATACTAATATATATGTTAGTCAAAAATAGATACAAACAGAAATAAAAATATCTTCCTATGTATGAAAGAGAGAGATTTGATATGTACACCTAACATGAAAATAGTGATATAGATAGAAAAAGAGATACAATTTACACAAATAAAATATGATATATATGATATTTAAGTAGAATTATTGTTATACAGAAAATATAAGTACATTCAATAATAAAAATTGTATTTTATATATCTATATATGCTTGAGTTGTGACATTGAGTTTTATGGATTTGAGTGAGACTACAATGAGCCTAAATCCACCTTAAAATACAAACAAATTTACACATGAAAATATTATACTCCTTTTAGTGCTTAATAGATCTAGATGTAAGTTGGATCTACACTGATAATAATTCAACATATTATTAATACAATCAAATCTTGTTTACTCATTTTACATGAAGATATCTTCCTCCATCTAGGAATTATAGATGCATTCCAACCTTCAAGTGTGTATGTTCCCACAAATCTTAGTTTCTCTTTCATTGTTGTATATTTATTTTTATTTTTATTTGTTTCCTTTTAAGTAAGAAATATATTCTATTGTTTGTAAATTAGAAACAAAGCAACAAGGCTTCAGGCTTTGGCTGTCTAAGGGAAAATAGGGAAATTATAAAAGATACACAATGAGCCTATTAGTCTATGTGATTTATTAGAAATAAAGGAACCAAAATAACCTACCCATGGGGCAATTAAGATAAAAATGAGCTGAAGGAAATAAATGACAAGTTTAGAGAATGTAACACCATAGGGCTAGTTTGCCAATTAGGAAACCAAATTAACAACAAAACAATCCATGTTTGAAACAAAGATAATGAAACTTGAAGATAATGACAAAGTTGAGGTTCCTATGTTGTTGGAGTGGAGGTGATGTTGATAGGGTTTTCCTTCGAGCATCTAACTAAATCTAGAGAAGGAATCCACCATTCTTATTCACCAACTAAGTACAAAAGGGTTACAATCAGGTGGCCATGTTTCTCTAATTTGTCCATGCATTGCTTGAGCTTGAATCAATCTACTTCTTGGGTGTGAAGAACATGAGCCACAAAGGTTGGGGTATGCCAATACAATTCTAGAGACTTGAAGAATTTAATATCACAAGTTCAACTAGTGCCAAGGTTTGGGACAAATTCTTTGACTATGAGGCCAATTTCTGCATTCTCTTGGTATGTCCTTTCCAACTTGGCATCCTCTTCCAATGCTCAAATAATTTTTTATTATTATTGGTGAGAAGTGCAATGGAAGGTAGTTGTAATTGCCTTTGCGGCTAATTCTGCCTTGGTTTGCCAAGTGGGAGCCTTATGACACTGTGAAGAGCAAGGGGTCGTGATAATCAAAGACAATAAAGGACACAAAACAATAGACTAATAGTGAGACCCGTTGTAAAAACCAAAATTGAAAGAACAAGGCATAAGGATCAGTAAGAGGGGTTCAGATGTTGCCATCAAATTGTGTAAAAGGCAAAGCAAGACAATCCACATTTTCTTCGAATTGATGACACCAACTTCCATCATGATTACTGCAATTTCTAGATTCATTATGTTGAAAGCTCAACAACTCTATTTAAAAAATTTACTTGCCATCCTTAAATTGAATTGTGAATGACAATATTCAAATCTACATGAGATGGAATAAATAACAACCACTATCCAAGTATCGAAATACTTCACATGAATGATGTTTTGACTTTGGCTTTTGTATTTCCAAGAATCAGAAACCTAGGAAGCTTGCGAAGGCTATATAAGAGAGATGTTGGTTGATGGACCTATCATTGTAACTCATTGAAACTATGTTTTGGAAAATTGATATGACCTCCCTCTTTCTTCGAATATTATTGTCATGTTTTGACAATAACATTAACGTATAACTTGTGATTACTTTAACGAAGACAACCCCTCAGAGAAAAAGTGTGTGGCATGACACTTTAACACATTCTTATAGGCCACCTTCTTTGTCTCTTCCTTTTTTTGAATGGGTTTTCCAATTTATTGAAATCTCTGCATCTAATGATCTTAGCATCTATGCATGTGACTTTATAAATATATTATATTTTACTTACACATATACACTTCCCCTCCTCATGTCTTCTATCAACCACTCTCGCTTTTTTAATTAATCCGTGAATTGTTGGTGAGGGGTAGTTGCCTTCCATCACCCCTCATGTGGCCTCATCTGCAATCTTCGAATTGTATTTTGCCACGTGGAATGAAACTTTGAATAACTCTCTCTGAAACTCCTCCATGCAGATTCTTTCATCACCACTTGGAAAATGATATATACACATATCTTCTTCATTGGAGAATGATATATACACATATCTTCTTCATTGGAAGTCAAGTTTTCGAAAATATCAATATGTGAACCAAAAAGGAATCATGGTTTCGCTAAATATCGCTATCCTCGCCGGGCCATTCAGATAGTGAAACCACATATTTCAGAGTCCACACGAAACTTTTGTCACGTTATTCCTCCAACTAACCGATCAAAAACTTATCATAAAGAAATATCCGAGAGAGTGGGCATAAGGAATTTTGGGAAAAAAATTATATTATTGATAAAGTGTTTATAATATAAGTGAGGGATTTTGATATTTTTGTTTGTTTGTTTGTCAAAAAGTTGTATGTGATTTTTTAAGTGTGACTTGTAGTTTGAGGAGTCGCGATTTAAGGGTATCTAAGTTGCCAAGTCACTTGAGGATCGCATCTAAGTTGCCAAGTCACTTGAGGATCGCACCTGACCTGAGGCACATTTAAGTTGTCAAAGTCACTTGGACTAAATTTTTTAGCATGTCTTCTCCCCTAGCACAAGGCACAACCACCCCCCATAAGGCTTGATCCTCGGTCACCTTGCTAAGGAGACCCATTCTCAACCAGTTGTGCTAGTGAGACTTGATTGGGAATTTTATTCATATTGTTGTTGGAGATTTCTAGAAGTAAAGTGTGTAATGTTTAAAATATATTAAATATATGTAACTTAATTAATAGATAGAATGATTTTTTTGGAGTATTTTTTTGGTTAATTTTGACCAAAATCTCCATTAATTTTTGAAGTTTGAGTTTAAGTTGTTTACTA
>APFE031061798.1:1848-21999 GCA_000404065.3 Pinus taeda | reverse complement strand
TTTAATAAAAAACTATTTTATCTAGACTACACTTTCAATATATGAATTTATATTATTTAAATAAAAAATATTAAGGAATTTAGACCTCTGTGATCCATAACATATGTTTAGAATTTTTTTGGAGAAATCACATAATTGATCATTTGTCGACGTTTTTCGAACCAACTAGTGTGGTTCATCGTGACAAGTTGAATTTTTTTGGAGAAATCACATAATTGATCATTTGTCGACGTTTTTCGAACCAACTAGTGTGGTTCATCGTCAGGACAAGTTGAGGAGACAGATCCAGTTTAGCGAGTTAAATAGTCTAAGCAGAGACTCCAACGGCTAAAAAGACTAACGACTATTTTTCAACTTGAGGACCCCAGTCAAACCTTCTTTAACTAAATTAATATTAATATTCTTAATAAATTATTATTATTTTAAAATGGAAACCTAATTCCAACCAAACAACCCTCCTTTCATAAAATGTCATCATAATTTATTTTATATATCAAATAGATTATCAAGGTGTAGGTGATATGTTTTAAGGGTATACTATGCTAGCATGCACGTTGTCAAAATTTATTTAATTAACATATAACTTTGTTGTTTATTGTATTAAATTTAAATAATTAACCAAAGTTTGTTTTTTATTAAACCAAATAGAGTTATTAACTTGTTAATAAAGGAAGATGGCTGGAAATTGCTTGATCTTAATGTATTAAGAAGGGATATTAGGAAATTGATGGTGTCTATGTAGGGTGGAAATTAAAACAAAGAAGGGTTCCAGTACTCGATTAAATATCCCCTTTTTTCTTTTTTCTTTTTTCTTTTTTAATGAAAATGAAAACATGTGAAAATAAAAACATTGTGTATTTGATGCGGAGTGTAATTTGATCTATATATATAATGCTAAAGGAATTGTTAATTGGGTTGAGCTCGTACTCACATGATATTGAGTTAATTTTGATTATTACTATTATAGTTTTTAGGTGGGTTTGCCTTGTTCTTAGTAAGTGATTATGAGTTGGACAATTGGGGGATTTGAACATAGAACCTTGTGCTTAAATTTACTTTACATTTTCATAGACTTGTCAAATAAACTTTATCAAGAAGACTTTAGTTAGTAATACTTTATAATAGATCACACTAGAGAATTTTAATTAGTAATACTTTATAATAGACCACACTAGCAATTTAATTGCAAGAAATTTCAATGGATAATTCCAAACCACAAGCATAGTAACCATTAAAAAATATACACATTTACGACGCTTTTTTGGATTTTGTATTTGCTTATTTATATATATTATATATATGTGTGAGAGAGAATGTAAAATATTTTTGTGTTTTTATATTTTTTCCCATTTTCTTTTCTATATTTTGTAATTTGAATAACATGAATGTATAAATATGATGTAATTGTAGTTTTAAGTGTTGTTTAATTAAATTGGATTATTTATTGAAAGAAATATCACAAAATCACCACAACACGTAAGAAAAAGAAGTGTGAAAAGCTCGTCACACTTCATATACTCCAATTTCCCATTTTATAGGCAGTAGAAAGAGTGTGAGAGGAAATTGTGCATGGAGAATGGATTTAAGGATAACTGTATTATGAAAACGACATCATAGCTTCTTGCACTTAAGAACTAAAGTAGGATGTTAATACTTTCATAATGGTCACTTATGAGAATATTTAGAGTTGAAATCCCAATTAAGCTTTTTGAAATCTTTGGTTACTTGAATCATCGCACATCTTGGTCTACCACTCAAAGTTCTCTTATTCCCCCTCGCCCACCTCTCAACCTCAACAATAGTATGGGATTAATCCTTGTGAGTTAAATTAAGGGATATAGATGTTCTCAACTCCCGTGCTTTGGTTGTAGAGGAATAAATAGAAGTTTCCATCCTTTTGTGCCAACTAGGTGAGCATATGAGGGAAAAAAAGTGAAGCTATGGAGATTAAAGTTGGCTTACTATTGTGACCCCTTAGGGAAAAAAAATATAATTTCCTTCTTTTTTCAAATATTGGTATGTATTGCTAGAAAAAATCACTATTATCTCAATTTATAAGGTAGTACACTTGCCAAGATCAAATAATCTAGATTAGAGTAGGTTCCAATAGGATTTTATCATTAACTTTCCTTTATCTCTTTTTGTAACCAGTCTCAATTTTTTTTATTACTTTATTGCTTGATTCATTTGTGGCTTTTTATAATAGAAAATCTAGCTACTACTCTTAAAAAAAACATTGCCTTAAGATTAACATCAAAATTTAAAAGTGGAATTCCAATTCAAGATTTTTGTAATGGACTTAAGCCCACAGGGCCATAATTTAAAAGTGGAATTCCAATTCAAGATTTTTGTAATGGACTTAAGCCCACAAGGCCATAATTTAAAAGTGGAATTCCAATTCAAGATTTTTGTAATGGACTTAAGCCCACAGGACCATACATGAAGAAAGTAAAAATTGAGGTGTTCTCCATATTTTAACAAAAGTATCCATTTTTAATGCGTAAGTATTGTTTGAATATTAATAGCGTCATTTAAGTGGCACACATATGCAATGCACTCACACATAATAATGCCACATATAACAGAAGAGATGCACTCATACTCATAATACATGCACTCTCTCACATATTATTGACACATAAAACAAGTGGTGTGAATACACAAGCAATGCATCAACACACGAGTAATGCATCAATACATAAGCAATTCACCAACCATATAAGTGACACACTCATGTAGATAAGTGGCATATATATGAGATGCACTCATGCACATAAGAGACACATTAACTCACCTAAGTAATGTGCTTGACTTAAGCAACACAATAACATAAATAACACTCCTATGCACATAAGCAAAACACACATGCATATAACATAAGTGATGTGGTATCCACACAAATAAATGATGCATTCACCAACACAAGTGACGCCCCTAAGAGAAGTGACATACTCACACACGTGCAAAAATAACTCTTGCACTCATGCATATAAGAAATAAACCTAACACGTGTGTTGTAATCATGAATGCGAGAGATGCATTTATGTATATGATACAAGCAATGCATGCATACACTCACTCAATTGTATATGTAACATCCAAATTTATTTCATTAGATTTTTGTAATTAAATTTGTTTAAAGTTATGCATGGATATTTTTATTTTCGGCTATAATGAGCATCATAAAGTAGATATATCATGGTATTGTAAATATTTTTGCTTTTGTAATTAATAAAATGATGATGACTAAGACTAGTAGACATCAACACCTATAGGGGTTCTAATGTTGAAGTATGTAACTAGGTTCGATCTTCATAAATATGAAATGTACTCTTGATTCTTTTATATTGTAAAAAGAAAGAAAAAATGTTATTAATATTTTTGTAGCATGGGTTCCATGCTCAAGATCATTTTATTTTAGGTCAAGTACCCATTGAGTGCTTTTAAAATTTGTCATAAAGTATTGTCATATATGAAAGAACCTATTGGGCACTTTGTATCATGTAAAAGTAATTTGTTTGAGACATAAAGTATGTCAAATATCCCTCCAAGACAAGTCAACCTAAGACAAGACAAGTCAGCCTAAAAGCTATGAGAAGTTGACCTATTAGGAGGCACTCAGCCTCATTTGAGATACACGCAAGAAGTTTGTTCAAGAGAAGAGAAATACCTAGAAGGTGAGCAAAGAAGAGGACAAAAAGGAGAGGAAGAAACCAATTTTTTGAAGGTCTGTTTTGTGCTATATCTTCCCACATGTGTAAGATTTAGGGCATCATCATTGTTATAGCAAGACCAAATTTCAGACCTACCAAAGTGAAGTTGAATTTTAGAGCCAAAGAATCAAGGAAATAAGACTAGTTGCTATGAAAGTGGAAACACCCCAAGCGAAGGAGGAAAAGATTCAAATTTTACCCTAAAACAATCACATGTGTGAAATTACAGTGAGTGCAGAAGGGTAGAATATTGCTGATTTGTTGCAGTTACTGAAATCCTGAAGTGAAGCCAAAACAAGAAGGTTTGAAGCAACATTGACTTAGGTTAACTTTGTGAAGGACAAGTTGATCAAAGAAGAGATTGACTTGGACATGGAGGGATCTTTGACAAGGGTCTTAGGCCTTGGAATTTGTAATTTGAACATTCTATTAGAAGATACAAAATTTTGTGGGTTTTCCTCTCAAGAGGAGACGTTTTGGCTTAGGTTTGCAACCTACATTTTGTGTCCTCTTGTCTCATTGATCTTCATTGTTTGATAGTTGTTTTGTGACTAAATTAACACTATAATAATCAAATAAAGAAGGGTTAACTACAAGTACATCAAGTTAAGCAAGAGAACATCATAAGCAGTTATGAAAGTAAGAGAAATCACCCTAATCTAGCTACCCCTAAATTTCTCAACATGGTATCAGAGCTAAGGTGACAACAAGAAAAATAAGAGGTAGCTTGAAGATCACTCCATTGAAGAAGGATACATAAGGGTTGAGTATAAGAAGAGCATTAAGCATCAAGAAGGACTATCCATCAAAATGACACATAATCACAACTCTTTGAAAAAGAAGAAGACCTCAAAGACCCTACCTCCATTCAAAGAAGGAATCTACACTTGAAGCATTCTTGGGAAGCTTACACATTCTACAATCAAGCAACCATCATTAAGGAAGCAAATCCAATTGTCAATAAACAAAGGAGTAGTGGAAGTCAACATCACCAAGAAGGTATCAAGTTGAAGATACCATCATCAAAAGGATCATCTTCACTTGACAAGTAATTATTCTATATTTTATGTCTCAATATACAATGACTTCTTTCTGCAAGGAAAACAACAAACTTATTGGGTCATACAATTACATTGCGTGGAAGAAGAGAATAGATTTGATCCCCATAGAAAATGAAGTTAGTGAATATGTCATGGGAACAATCTCCAAACCATCACAAGAGAAATCACAAGCACTATCAAAATAGATGAAAGGAGAGATAAGGGCTCAAAGGATCCTCATAGAGTCAATCAAGGATTCTCACATCCCTTATGTAGCAAAGTTGAAGACAATGTAAGAGATCTATGAAAAGTTGGTAGAATTGTTCTCTGTAAGCACTATAGGAGAAATTATATCGTTAAGGACCGAGCTATAAGAGATAAATGTATCAAAGGAAGAAGGGGTAGCCTCATACCTAATGAGGGTATTTCAAATAAGAGATCAACTACAAGGTCTAGGAGAAATAATGTCTGATTGAGAGATGACCACTATTGTGTTCAATGCACTACCTGATGAATGAGGAAACTTTGTATCAAACATCTATGGAAAGAAAGAAACTACCACATTCAATGATCTGTGGTCATTTATGCAATATTGAAGAAACTAGATTGAAGGCAAAAAACAATGTTGGATCAAATGAACAAAATCAAGATTTGCAGCTATGGAAAAGAAGAAAGGAAAGTCTTGAAAAAGATTTCAATAGAAGATCGACATGTCTAAGATTCAATGTTGTGACTATAATGAATATAGGCATTTTAAAAGAAATTGTCCTAAACTCAAGAAGGAAAACAAGAATAGAAAG
The DNA here is from genome assembly GCA_000404065.3 of Pinus taeda. NCBI lineage: Eukaryota > Viridiplantae > Streptophyta > Pinopsida > Pinales > Pinaceae > Pinus > Pinus taeda. The sequence continues at coordinate 16,446 of APFE031061798.1, read as the reverse complement.
GAAAGAAATGAAGCCCATGTCACCGAAGAAGTAGAAGAACCAAAAAAGAAGAAGTCAAAGGAGGAAGTAAAATAACACTACTATGATTGAGATAACATTATATACTTAGTTTTGTTTAGTTTATAGAAGATAACATTTATGATAGAAATCATCACATGTATGATAGGATGCATTATAGCAGAGATTGAGATAACATCATCCTAACAGCATGGAAAAATAGATGAAGTAGAAGCCTATATGGTTGAAGCAGTCTTAGTGCATGATAGAAGGAAAGTAGCTCATGGCATCTTCATTGGAAACATAGGAGAACTAAACAAATCAATTTATATGGTTGAAGGAAGCATCTAGCAAGAAATAACATAAAGATATCATCGTACATCATCATCATTAGAAAGGAGCATTTGTAGAATGAAGATCATTAAGGTCCTCCATTGGAATCTTTGTTAAAAGGTTCGCCTCTACATAGAAGAAGCGTCTTATATATATATATATATGGTCATGTCATCATATGGTTGTAGATAGAATGGGTAGAATGCTCTATTTCATGAGCATGAAGAAGAAAACTCTTCCTTTAGAAATATACATGAAGGCATGTAGACAATGTGCCTTGAATGTAGATTTTCTTGTAGATTCACAACTCATGTAATGTACTAAAACACAAGGCAAGAATCTACTTGACTCTTTTCAGCGGAAACCAATACATCGATGAAAACAATAATCGACAAGAGGAAGATAATCAAATACACATAACACAAAAATTTCTCTGGGGAAAGCCACTTCTCAAAACCCCAACTATCTATTGCATTAATCATAAATCTGAGTGATAATACAAAGAATGTTCTCACTAGAACAATTCCTACACAAGTATGATCAACTCTCTACCTCACAAGCCTACTATAGCCAACACTTAGCCAATTTTGTTTCCTGCCAAGCCCCTATTTCCTTGTGCAATTCCTATGAGGATCAACCGATATTTAATTGGGAAATCCTTCCTCCATAACTGCGTAATCCAAAACTAGGTCCTTCTTTGATTGCATGCATGACCTGTACAACTCAGATCATCATACAACTGATAGTACATTGTGCCTGCACTCTAGTCTGAACTGGGTCTTTCTCTGAACTGACATGCATGAGTTTCTCATGAGGAAATCTTTACTTAGCTAGAATAGCACTGTTAGGATTCCAAGAAACTCTCCTATGGTTGTAGCTCGGACATGCTTGGTAATATATAAATTCAACTTATTGTTGCAGGTTTAATGGAATGAATGATGGTTTGGTTCAGCCAGATAACCACTTCTACTTTGTTTCACTCCAGACATGCATGAACACCCTCAGACTACAAGGCTTTAGACCACCAATGCTCACAGTTTAGATATAAGGTGAATATGGAGAACAATAACCACACCAGCAGATGCACAAGACCATGTGATGGCGGGCTGCAACCAGTAAAGAAACCTGTAAATCTAATCTATTAATGCAGAGACAGGATGACAACTCTCCTACATTAGATAGAAAGAAACCTGAGGAACCTATTCAGTGATGCAATCAATACTTTAACACAGAGATAAGATGACAGTTATCTAGTGCTAAAGACCAGGAGCTCAAGAATACAACATATCAAGCACAAGCTTAGAATAAGTAGAAAATGGACAGTGAGCAGTTAACAGCAAAAAAATCTTGTATTAGCTAAAAATGAAGATGAGACGCTGCAAGTGACAAAATGTCTATAGTCTCCAGAAGTTGAACAATACATCAAATGCCAACCCTGATTACATCTTGCTTCTGGATATTTATAAGTTTACATTACTAAGGCACTTGGCTGTTCAGGTGTGGAGGGGTCATAATTGACCACCAACTGCATTTAACCGCCTGATGGAGTCTCTGGATGAGGTTACTTGATTTAGGAGGTGAATCTGATCTGTTCAGGGGTTGTGCTGTCCTTTTAGATGGTTGGAATGCTCGTACCGGTGGAGTCCATGACTGATAAATTCAGTTATAGAGTCGTGCTATGTCCTTTTCTCCCCTAGCCATGCTTTCTGTTAAATATGGTGGTTGGGTGTCTGACTGTGACTGATGCAGGTAAGATGATCATCTCCTTCTTTGGGCAATAGAATGGTAAGAGGACGTGGAGTGCATGGGTAGGTTGATGACTTGGGTGAACGGGAAGAATGACCATCGAATTGGGGAAATAGATGGTGGAGATGACTTGGTGGGGGCTATTGACCAAGTCGGGAGTGTGGTGAGTTAGGGTCATTGGATCTTCAGCGGACAGATTGGACGGTCATTGGGAAACGAAGTTGCACGGTTGTTTATTGGGCGGGGCAGATTAGTCGGCGCGATAATGGTTTTCATCGCACCGCTTTCAAGCATAAAGTGATAAAAGTCCGGGGCTGAGCAATTCCATTCAACGATCGACACGTAGCAGTAGATGAGAGAGAAAAAAAGCTCTCATCACACGCTATCGCTTGATTAAGTTGCTGGCGCGATGAGAGCGAAGACCGTTAGATCTTGGCGGAGATGATCTGACAGTGGGGAGTTGTAGAGCGGGTCGCCTTTATTGGGAGTGGTGGGATGATCAACGGTGGGAATGTGGTGCGACGAGCTATAAACACGCTAATACATATGGTAGGGTTTTGTGGTAGGTTTGGGGTTTTGAGCTCAGGGCTAAAGTCAAAGGGGGTTACTTTGTCGGGTTTAGGAGGCCAATAGGGAAACAAAGATGGAGGAGAGTAAGCGGGGTAGAAGGAAAGAAGAGAAGAGTGACCGATGTGAAACCCCTTCTCTGGATGTAACAATCAGGCCATGATCCTTTCTGATCTTAGAATATCAGCGTTGCATGGCAGAGCTAACACTGGCTCCTTCTGGGGATGAAATCCTCCTTGTGAGGTTTCAAGAACCATAGACCACTGCCATTCACACAAAAACAAGATCAACAATATTTCCTAGTGTTCCATCGGGCATGGAGTCTAATTAAGCCTACACTAAAACTTGTAAAAGAACGTATTTACAATGTTGAGGCCCAAAGGCCTTAAAAAACATAAATCTTCAAAAACTGCCCATTGTCTGGGACATCAAAAACTGTTTCTCCTTCCATACTTTGTAGCATGAAAGTGTTGTTCCCCTGGACCTGAGTAATGACAAAAGGTCCAGTCCACAGAACATCGAACTTCCCATGATTTCCTTTCTTTTACTTCAATGCATCCTATTTGAGCACCAAGTCTCCAACTTGAAAATTGTCCATCTTTGCCTTTCTGTCAAAAGCTTCCTTAATTCTCTTTTGATGTGCTTCAGAATTTTCAATCAATTGATCTTTGATCTGATGTACTTCAGCCAAGTCACTAATCCTCTTTGCCATATCACTTTCCTCATTCTGCTCTTCCTGCAAAAACTTGGCCACAGGGAGGGTCAACTGGATTGGGAATACAATCTCTGTGCCATATACCAGCTTGAACGGGGAATTCCCGGTGGATTTCTTGGTAGTCACCCTATCAACCCACAATGCATACTTCAATTTGGAATCCTAGTTCCTTTTGTTGTCTTCCAACAACTTTTTGATTATCCTTATCAGCCTCTTGTTGGATGATTATGCTAGACCATTACCTTGAGGGTAATCTGAGGTGGAATGCACTAGCTTAATTCCCTAAAGGCTGTTGCATTGTCTGTAACTAATTTGTGTGGATAGCCAAATCTGGTGAAAATGTTTTTTGTTAAGAACTTCATAACAACATGGTGATCAGCTTTCCTAGTAGGGGCTTTCCTAGTAGGGATGGCCTCGGTACAATTAGTGAAGTAGTCAATGGCTACTAAGGTCCATCTATGCTGGCCACTAGAATATGGGTTAATTTACCCTATGAAATCCAAACTCCACTGCTGGAAAGGGCCACTGGCATGTATTGGATTTAAGGGTAAGGACTTCAACTACTGTTTTCCTTCAAACCTTTGGCATTTGTCACAGGATCATACAAATGAAAAGACATCAGAAAACAGAGTGGGCAAGTAATACCCAGCTCTAAGGATCTTGTGGGTTGTGGTTTTCCAATAGTGATATCCCCCACAAATGCTAGAATGAAACTGATGCATGACCTCCACAAATTTTTCTTTGTCCAGACATCTTAAAAGGATTCCAGATGGATCCCTCCAGTAGAAAACTTTGAGCTATTATAGAATACCATTCACAAGAAGCTAGATTTTCAACCAACAACTGGTCATGTCTTGCTGTTGCTTCTTCTATCTGTTTGTCATCTGAATTTGTACTTATCCAATTCATGTCCAGCATTTTGTAATTTTCTTCAGCCATCAGCTAAGCAAGGCCCTGGCCCTTGACAAGATTGGTGGGCTTCAATTCTATGTTGAATTCAATAAGCTTCGCAATCCATTTAGCCCTTCTTCCATCAACATTTGGCTGTGTTAGGACATCCTTTACTGAAACGGAGGGCACATATGCAATTACCTTGGAGTGCAGAATATATATTCGGAAAGCTTTCAAAGATTTGATAAGGGAATAATCCTATTTTTCGATGATATCATACCTTAGTTCAGAATCCATTAAGGTTTTGCTGAAAATGGCCACTAGATGCTCTGAACCTTCATCATCTTTCTGCAATAAGACTGCTGCAAGGGTGTCACCAGAAGCAAAGAAGAAGATATGGAACTCCTTGCTGTAGTCTGGGTTGATCAGAGTGGGGGCTTCCATAATAGCTCTTTTGGTGGTTTCAAAAGATCTTCTTGCTACATCAGTCCATTTGATATCTGATCCCTTTTTCAGCATAGAGGTGATGTGTCTTACCAATTCTGCAAAATTAGGAATAAACCTCCTTACAAAATTTATTTTTCCCAAAAAGGATTAGATGTCCTTTTTTGATCTTGGAACAGATAAGGCCTGTATTGCTTTCACTCTCTCTGGGTCAATTTTGACACCTGCAGCAGAAACAATGTGTCCTAGAAGCTTTCCCTTTTCTAAAGAAAATTGTGACTTTTTAGGATTCATTGATATCCCAAACCTTCTGCACTTCAGAAACACTTTCTTTAAATGTTTCAAATGATCTTGCTGGCTACTCGAGTATACTGTTATATCATCTAGGTAGATAAGGACAAACTTATCCTTCTCTCCTACAAACGCTATATCCATAGCTCTCTGAAAGGTAGCTCCAACATTCATCAGTCCAAAGGGAATCTTAGAGTACATAAAAGTGCCCCAAGGAGTGGTGAAAGTAGTCTTTTCTTGGTCATCCGGATGTACAACAACTTGGTTATATCCTGAAAATCCATCCAGGAAAGACGCAACTTTGGCTCCTGAGAATTTATGTAGCAAATGCTCCATCTTCAGCAGGGGATTGTTGTCCTTTCTGGAACATTTGTTCAGGTTTCTAAAATCAATGCACAACCTGATTTCTCCACTTTTCTTCATCACCACTACCAAGTTGGCTACCCATTTTGAATACCTCAGGGGAACTATGATTTTGGCAGCCAACAACTTCTTGATTTCTTTTTCAATCAGAGGGAGGAGCAAAGGATTTATGGGTCTCAACTTCTGCTTGAAAGGAATGGTGTCTTTCTCCAATGGGATCTTATGCTGGATGATCTTTTTATCATAAGTTTTAAGGTCACTATATTCCCAAGCAAAGACATCAGCAAATTGCTTCATGAAGGTGCAATACTCAAAACTTTGGGCAACAGACAAATGAGTGGATAGATTTATATACTTTGGATGATCTGGACTCCCTATGTTATGTCTATGGACTGCAGACTGGTTTTCTTTTTGGGAAATCTTATGAGGTACATCATTATGGTCAAACAACTTCTCTAGGGGCACTAGCCCTTTAGGTATATGATTGCTAGGCAACTGAACAATGTTGTCTTGGCCAAAACTGTTCCTCAGCCGGGGTTGGGGACTAGGTTTGAATCTCTTGATCAATTTGCATTTCAGAGAATTTATCAATGACTTGCAAAAATCTATTTACTTCATCATCATCCTCAAAGACTTTTCAATACTGGACATTATCAGGCAAGGATGGTCTGTATTTTACTTGGATTTCATAAGCCAATCTAGGGGGCATGGGAGGGATAAGCATGCTAATAGACACAACAAGGGAATCAACAAGTTTGACTCTAGGGATATATGAGATACAAAAACTATTAAAAGCATCTTTGAGTCTCCATACCTCATCTCTGTATGCTTTCAGCCTTGGGTGCCTTGCTTGGAACATTTTGTTCACCTATTGAATGATGAGATCAGCATCTCCAAACACCTTTATGTCTTTGATTCCCATGTCTTTTGGTAGCATTTAAGCCCAATATCAGAGCCTCATACTCTGCTATATTGTTAGTGACCTGAAAAGTTAGTTTGAAAGATAGCTATGTGCTTTCTTGTTTTGGAGACACTAGCACCACCCCTGCTCCTACAATTTCCTTTGAACATGCTCCATCAAAGAACATCTCCCAAGCCTATGTCCCTTCTTCTTCCATGGCCTGGCCTACTGGTCTCTTGAGTTGCATCGAGGCCCTCTGGGATTCCTCAATTTGGAGAATACATGCTCCAAAATCAATGTCCACAGTGTAGATGGGCTGAATAGTGGGATTCTTCTCATCGCTGATAATATAGGCCAACTGGGCTTCCCTCTACAATCTTTTGCTCTCTCCTCCAAAAACTAGGACAGTGGCATAAGACAAGTCATTTTGCAATGTCCCTCCCAACCTCTTAATCAATCCTCTAGAAAGTAGCATACCAAACTTAGGGGGAACATTTGCTACCACAATATCCATCATCATTCTCTTCATGGGTAGCTGAGTTAGGGTGATAACCAAGTCTTTGATTATCCCCAGACATTTCACCTTCCTTGAATCAAAGGAGAACAAGTCATGATAAGGTCTAGTAATATCAAGGCCTAACTCTTCCATGACAACTTTGGGCATCAGATTATAGCTGGCACTTGTGTCCAACAGACAATTGTGGAGGAATTTGTCATGAATGGTCAGAGAGACATAAAATGATGGGGAATTGTTATCAGCAGGTTCAGTCATCGGGCTAAGCACAAATGCTGGTTTATCATCTTGTAAATTCACATAGTCATTCGGTGCTTGTGTGGCTTTCAGCTCAAGGGAATCAAGGACGGGCTTCCTAAAGGCCTCACTCTTTACAAGTTCTATCAGGGGTACATATATTTTTAACTTCTTGACTTTTGATTCAAAACTGAAAGGGGAAGGGTACTTGTGAGGGCCTCTTGCCTCTTGAGCTGGTGCTTTGAGAATGATGGCATCAGATGCTGGTCTCTTCTGTTTGCTGATCTACTTCTCTGTGGGGACAACAACTCTTTGGGCAGGATTCTCTTTGACACTACTTGTTCTTGACCTCAAGTTATATCTTTGTTGGTCTTCAGTTTGTAGAACAACTTCTCTGTCCCACTCTGGACTGGTCTGGTCCATGAGTAATGACTCCTCATAGGCAGCTAATGTAAAAAAGGCAACATTTCCCTTGTCTTCCACACAGTGAATCTCATCCTCTTCATCAAACTGTTCCTCCTCCATGACTACGTTTTGGAAAGTAGCCTTAACCCTTTGTTCTTCATTGGCCTCTTTGCCCCTCTAAATGATCTACAATTATTCATTTGCTCTTCTGAATGGGTTTGGGTTCCTAGGAGCAAATGTATTAGGAAGCCTTGCTTTCCTAGAACTCTGCTCAACCTTTAGTTTGGATATTTCAGCAGCCAATGACTCTATTATTTTAGTCATTTTGTCTCTCTTGGGCTCTGAAGATGAAGAAGAAGAAGAAGCCTCACCTCTCTGTCTCTTTCTACCAGCATGAACTTTGAGTTTCTTTACAACCATGATATTGGATTCCACTTCCAAGGCTGCATCTTGCATTTCAGCTAGAGTGGCACATCTTCTTTCTCTTAATAGCAAGCAGAAATCAGAATCAAAGGCATTGGCATAGGTGAGTTTTGCAGAGGTGGGGGTAGGCTTTACTTTAGCTAGTATCTTTCTATACATACGATTGAATCTTTTATTAAAATGAGACAATGACTCCCCATCTTCCCTTTTGAGGTTGCAAACTCGATATGGTAGTATAGCAGGGCTTTCTTATCTCCCTAGTGCTTTAAAAACACATCATCTAATGCTTCAATGCCTACTATAGACCTAGGGGTCAGCTCTCTGAACCACTTTCTAGCCTCTCCATCAATGCTTTGGACAAATACTCTCATCCACACATCATCCTCACTGATATCTAGGTTATCAGCATAGCTATAAAAAGACTCAAGGTGTTCTTCAGCTGTTACTCCCTTTGTACTAGTGAACTCAGGCATGTACTTCTGATACTCTCCTGCAGGCATGGCATTCAAAGGAACAGGCAGGACCAGGGGTCCATCCCTAGCAGCTATGATTCTTTTAAATTTTGGTGGGTGCTTGTGGGGCTGCCATGACTGGGTTAAAGGAAAGGATACTGGCAGTTTGAGAGGTAGGGAGTTGAGAAATGAATGAAAGGGCTGAAGGAAACTGATGGAATATAGGGGCGGTTTTCTTTGGACTGAGATCCAAAAGGGAACTTATTGAACAAGGAGCTTTATGAATCTTTGAGAGTATTTCTTCACTCGTAATGCTAGGCTCTATATTTTCCACATGTGCATGCTCAACTACTAGTCTTTCTTGCAGAGATACATAAGATTGTTTAGGCTTACTTGATCCTAATGCTCCCTTTCGTAATATCTTGCTTTGCTTGAAAATATTCTCAGGGTCAGGCACTGGGTCAGTTGGTGATTTCTGAGGATTTCTCCGAGTATGTCTCACGAACTGAGCCAGAACTGTGATGTGGAGTCACCAAAAGGTTCGTCCTCCAGTAGAGTCGCCAGATAGATGATTACAACAAAAAATGTGTCCAGACTTTGTTTATCATCAAAGCTGGATCTATGTCATTCTCCCAGGGAAGCTGAGCTTCAATCTCCTCTCCCTGGCAACGACGCCAATTATGTTAGGATTCCAAGAAACTTTCCTATGGTTGTAGCTCAGAGATACCTGGTAACATATAAATTCAACTTATTGTTGCAGGTTTAATGGAATGAATGATGGTTTAGTTCAAGCCAGATAACCACTTCTACTTTGTTTCACTCCAAACATGCATGAGCACCCTCAGACTACAAGGCTTTAGACCATCAATGCTGAGAACACTAACCACACCAGCAAATGCACAAGACCATGTGATGGCCGGCTGCAACCAATAAAAAAACCTGTAAATCTAATCTATTAATGCAAAGACAGGATGACAACTCTCCTGCATTAGATAGAAAGAAATTTGAGCAACCTATTCAGTGATGCAATCAATACTTTAACACAGGGATAAGATGACAGTTATCTAGTGCTAAAGACCAGGAGCTCAAGAATACAACATATCAAGCACAAGCTTAGAATAAGTAGAAAATGGACAGTGAGAAGTTAACAACAAAAGAAGCTTACATTAGCTGAAAATGAAGATGAGATGTTGCAAGTGACAAAATGTTTACAGTCTCCAGAAGTTGAATAGTACATCAAATTCCAAACCTGATTACATCTTACTTCTGGATATTTATAAGTTTACAATACTAAGGCACTTAGCTGTTCAGGTATGGAGGGGTCATAATTGACCACCAACTGCATTTAACCTCCTGATGGAGCCTTTGGATGAGGTTACTTGATTTAGGAGGTGAATCTGATCTGTTTAGGGGTTGTGCTGTCCTTTTAGGCGGTTGGAATGCTCGTACCGGTGGAGTCCATGACTGATAAATTCAGTTACAAAGTCGTACTATGTCCTTTCCTCCCCTGGCCATGCTTTCTGTTAAATATGGTGGTTGGGAGTCTGACTATGATTGATGCAGGAAAGCTGGTCATCTCCTTCTTCGAGAAATAGAATGGTCAGAGGATGTGGAATGCATGGGCAGGTGGATGACTTGGGTGAATGGGAAGAATGACCGTCATATCGGGGAAATTGATGGTGGAGATGGTTCGGCGAAGGCTATTGACCGAGTCGGGAGCAGGGTGAGTTAGGGTCGTTGGATCTTCAGTGGACAGATCAGACGGTCATCAGGAAATGAAGTTGCATAGTTGTTTATCAGGTGGGGCGGATTGGTCAGGCGGTGATGGTTTTCATCGCACCGGTTTTGGGCGTAAATTGGTAAAAGCTCGGGGCCCAGTGATTCCATTCAACGATTGACGTGTTGTAGCAGATGAGAGAGAAAAACTGCTCTCATCGCGCATTATCGCTCGATTTATTTGCTGGCGCGATAAAAGTGAAGACCGTCAGATCTTGGCAGAGATGATCTGATGGTGGGGAGTTGTAGAGCGGGTCGCTTTTATTGGGTGCGACAGGAGCCATTGGATCGGCGGGATGATCAACGGTGGGAATGCGGCTCGACGAGCTATAAACGTGCTAAGACATATGGTAGGGTTTTATGGTAGGTTTGGGGTTTTGAGATCGGGGCTAAAGTCAAAGGGGGTTACTTTGTCGGGTTTAGGAGGTCAATAGGGAAACGAAGATGGAGGAGAGTAAGCAGGGTAGAAGGAAAGAAGAGAAGAGTGACCGATGTGAAACCCCTTCTCTGGACGTAACAATCAGGCCATGATCCTTTCTGATCTTAGAATATTAGCGTTGCATAGCAGAGCTAACAAGCACTGAGGATGCACTAGTGCACCAACTCACTACTAGACCTCTACTAGTTCCACAAACAACTAGAACTAGTTTAACTGTCTATAACTCAGTCAAACTGAGTTATCTAATTACAACTCAAATAAACTCATCCTGGACCCCTAAAATTTGGGGAAAACATATACATGACTATAGAAAGACTTCCAACTTAAAATTCCTAAGGTAATTAAGTTAATTAAACTTAATGAACTTTTTACAAGTTTCTATTAGAATATATTTCAATTTTAATTCACAGTTTAATTCAAGGACAAATTAAACTAGAATTTCTTTTTTCCATTTCTCAACACTCCCTCTCAACAAGAAAGGGATTATCAGCTACCCCGATCCTATCTCTATGAAACTTGAATTTACATCTTAACAATGCCTTTTCAAAATGTAAGCATCTTACTCCTTTGTGGGAATGAACTCCAAGAACATAAATCCGCCTCAATACACAATCTCAAAGATGATGATATTAGATATCTATATGCTTGGACCGATCATGAAAAACTTGATTTTCAGAGAGTTTGATATAAATTTGATTATTACAATAAACCACAGTTGGATCCATTTATTGACCAAACAAACCAACCTGAATATTCCTCATCCAAATGGCCTCACATGTTGCTTGAATTGCAGCCATGTACTCTACCTCTATCGAACTGAGTGGAACTGATCTCTATTTCTTGTTGTACCAAGAAACTGTTGTTGACCCAATATTGAAGATCCATCTTGATGTGCTCTTCCTGTCAGATGGAATCCTTGCCCAATCTGCATCTATGAAGCCTTGAAGCTTCACTCCCTATGTTCGTCTGTACCACAATCCATATTTAGAAGTGCCTCTGAGGTATCTCAACACATTCTTTTCCACCTTCCAATACAACTTGGTAGGCCTAACCATCACTTGACTACGTTGGTTAACTGCGTCGCACATATCTAGTTGTGTGTTCACCAAATATATGAATGAACCCACAAGCTACCTATGAACAATAGCTTCCATTACTTCCCCTAAATTAGCATCCTCCTTCCTCCAGTTACCTGCTAGAGGAGTCTCCATGGGTTTGCTGCTCTCCATGCGGAACCTCCTAAGTATCTTGTTGGCATACTTTCCCCGAGACACAAATAATTCCCCATCACCCTACCATACTTCCATGCCCATAAAGTAATGGATGAACCCCATGTCCTTTATCTCAAACTCTCTTATAAGATCCTCCTTGCAAGACTTGATCAGTTGATGGTCACCTATCAAAATCAAATCGTTGACATATAACATAATGATCAACAATTTACCTTCCACCACTATGTGGTACAGGTTCGAATTCACTTCACTCTTGGTGAAGCCCAACAAGATGAAGAAGATATTGATCCTGGTGTACCAAGCATGGGGTGCTTGCTTCAACCCATACAATGCTTTCTTGATCCGTCACACATGCGACTCATGATTGGAGGTCTCAAAAAATTCACGCTACTCTATGTACACCTCTTCCTCAATCATGCCATTAAGGAAAGTTGTCTTTACATCCATTTGATGTATCCTCCAACCCATCTGTGTTGATAATGCCAATATAGATCTGATTGATGAGTACCTTGCAACAGGAGAAAATGTCTCATCATAGTTAATCCCCTCTACCTATGAAAAGCCATGGTCCACAAACCTGGCTTTATGTTTCTCCACACTACCATCTGCAACTTGCTTTACCTTGTAAATCCACTAAGAGCTCACCACTAACTTGTCCTCCGGTCTCGAGACCACATCCCAAACATTGTTATGAACTATGGAGTCATACTCTTCCACCATGGCATCAAACCAAACTAGTTGTTGAACCGCTTCCTCAAATGCAGATGGCTCTGTCTCAACACATCTTCTCATAAGAGCCATGTATCTAGTGTACCTCTCAGGTGACCTCCTCTACCTGCGCTGCGATGTGGGAGCTCCCACATTCTCCCGTGCATCATGCAATAACCTGTCAGCCTCTCTAGTGCGCTTTCTCCCCTCTTTGGAAGACTCTGCCTTAGTGGATGTCTACCCTCCCAAATCCTTTGCATGTGGCTGATCCACATCAATCTGAGGTTCCTCAAACTTAGGAGCTAAAATCTCCTCAACCTTAGGAGTTAAAATCTCATCAACCTTAGGAGCTAAAAGCTCCTCAACCTTAGGAGCTAAAATCTCCTCGAACTTAGGAGCTAAAATCTCCTCAATCGCATGTAGATGAAGCTCCCTCTCAAGGGAAACTCACATGACCTTTTCCTCATCAAATCTGACATCCCTGCGAACCACTGTCATCCTGATGGTCAGCAAGTACACCCAATATTTGTGAGGTGTATTAGTGTACCCCACAAATATCCCCAACTCTATTGTCAGCTCAAGCTTCTTTCGTGCATCTTTGGTCACATGGAAATATACCAATGACCCAAAAGTATTGAAGTGACCAACATATGGTCTCTTATCAGAGAAAGCCTCCTTTGGTTTTTTCATCCCAAGTATCCGATGTGGGCTTTTGTTCCCCAAATAAACAAATGTGTTGCATGCCTCAGCCCACAAGTGTAGTGGTAGACCCTAATCACGCAACATCACCTGTGCTGCCCCTACAATGCTTTTGTTATTCCTTTCAACCACCCCATTCTATTGTGGGTTATGGGGTGCTGTCAACTATTGTTTAATCCCTTATGATGCTGTTACACTGAATTTTGTCACCTTGACTATCTGCAGTTTATGTGGCCTCATCAATAGCCACATTGTCCTCTTTGTCAAGCCCCATACCTCTGCTCTTCGTGTCAAAACTTCAAAGAGAGAGAAAGTCACTTGAAAACATGTTTATCTCTGGGAACGCAGGTTCTCTCTACCTTGCCTGCGTGTACGCACTCCAAATACACTATACCTGCGTACTTGTACGCTCTGTAAGCTAAAGGTTGGGTGCGTACCCCTGTAAAGGTCAAAAGGCGCGAGTTTCATCTTTAAAAAGTTACTTGTGGTCACTTCTAGAGCCTTCTAGAAGAGTGTTTGACGTGTATTGAGCGTCTCCAGATGGTTCATGCATCCCTATGATAGAGGAACTTATCCCATCAAGAGAGGAGCTACCCCATCCAAAAGAGGGAGTATCCCATTGATGTTGGAACTGAATAACTTCCTCTAGAATACTATAAATACAGGCCTTGGGCCAGAGGAGGGGAGGTTGAAAGCTGAACATTCTAAAGGGTAAATGCTGCTGGAATTAGGACTTCCATTGTTGACTTGTGAGGAGAGATCACTATCCTTCCTTGTTGCCATATTGGGAGTGGGTGAGCTTGTCAAATAGAGGAAATCTCTTGTTGGACCCTGGGAGGAGCTTGCACAACACCAAGGCTCAGGTTGTAATGGTTCCTTTGATTACTTAATACAAATAAGTCCATTCTTCTCAATGATTTGTCAATGAATTATTTCATGTACTCCTTGGTCAATATGATAAATATGCTTTGTTTTATGATGAATATTCAGATGCTATGTAATCGTTTGCTTTGTTAGTGTATGCAGGTCTGAAAGTGAAGGAGGAGCTCATCTGGATCAGCAAGGCTGGACTGCTACAACAAGCGTTGGACCTAAGGTAAGATCGAAAACACTTGATTCTCATAGAATAACGTGTATTTAGAGAAGGATCGCTCTTGTTTGGTTTGTTTGTCACTAGAGAGTCTTAGACTCCTAGGGAGGTTAGATTTGTCCGCAAATATAACTCTTTCCGCATGACAAATTGGCGACTCCACTGGGGAATCCATTGATGTGTTTGATTTTTCCTTTGATTATTACTTTGATCTGAACAGAGTCTTATTTATTTTGCTTTTTGGTTGCTTGACTATGTTTTTGGGTGGCTTAGCTTAGGGTCGAATTAGAACTTAGTTTTTCTTTGTTTTACAGAAGTACACACCCTCTGAGTTAGACACAGTGCGTACTTGTACGCACTGTATCTGTGTACACA
>APFE031061783.1:51646-67149 GCA_000404065.3 Pinus taeda | reverse complement strand
ATAAATCTTTCCCTGCATTTTAACTCATGAGGGGATGTTAGTAATAAATGGGAAAAAGGGAAAGAAGGGAGGTTAGACACGCTTCCTTGTTTTGTTTCTCTCCTTTTGACCATCAGATTCAAATTTTGAACTGAATATCACTTCTGCAACCCCATCTACCTACCCAGCTACTTTGCCTAGCATTTTTTCTTCTTGGAGGGTGCACTTGGACTTGCAGACCCTTTGTGTGCCTTTTCTTTCCCATGGCTTTTTTTCCTTTGATTTTCTATCAAATTCTACCCTTATTTCTTCCAGGGTCCCAGATTAAACTGTTGGGAACCTTTCTTCTCTACCTGAACTTCTTGTCTGCCAAGATTAAACAGTTTGGACAGACTTCTTTCTCTATTCTACAGCAGGAAATTTAAACATGGCTTGATCCAGTTTAGGCTGTTGGACCATCCATCAAAATTGAGTCCTTGTCAAGATGTAAACACACCTTGTCTCTTTATGGAAATATGGGATCTTTGCATCATCAAAGCAGAGCATATTTGGACCTTTTATAACCAATCATGAAATATGAAACCTATTGATATAGGTAACAAACAGGAGGATAGCTTGAATTTTGTCCGGGTCAATTCTTATACCATCTTTTGAAATTATGTGACTTAGGATTTTGCCCTCTTCTAGGCCAAATAGTGGTTTCTTTGGGTTCAATGATATGCCATATTTTCTGCAAATTAGGAACACTTGTCTGAGATGTTTTAAATGTTCTTGGTCTGATTTTGAAAAAGCAGTAAGATCATCAATGTTTACTACTAAAAAGTCATGAATCTCTTTAGCAAAGGCTATGTCCATTTCCCTCTGAAAGGTGGCTCCTGCATTCTTGAGTCCAAAAGGCATTTTGACATATTTAAAGGTTCCCCAAGGTGTTGTAAAGGCAGTTTTGTCCTGGTCATCTGGGTGGACTAGAATCTGATTAAATCTTGAGAAGCCATCTAATAATGAAATCCTTGAAGCCCCCATTACCCTTTGTAGGATATGATCCATTTTTGGTAAGGGGTAATGGTATTTGAGAGAGACTCTATTCAAATTTCTCAGGTCAACACAAAGCCTTATCTCTCCATTTTTCTTTCTAGTGGGTACTAGATTTGAAATCCATTCAGAGAATCTAATGGGTGCAATGATTCCGACTTCAAACATTCGT
The DNA here is from genome assembly GCA_000404065.3 of Pinus taeda. NCBI lineage: Eukaryota > Viridiplantae > Streptophyta > Pinopsida > Pinales > Pinaceae > Pinus > Pinus taeda. The sequence goes on along the minus strand of APFE031061783.1, from coordinate 65,966 downwards.
TTAACTTCTTTTTCAATCAGTGGAAGGAGGGCAGGATTCACCCTTCTAAGCTTTTGTTTAAAAGGTTTCTGATTTTCTTTCAAGGGTATTGTATGTTGGATAACGGAGGTGTCATAGGATTTGAGGTCCTCATAGCTCCATGCAAAGATATCTTAGAATTGTTTAAACAACTCAATGTATTTCAGTTTTTTATCAGGAGGCAAAGTTTTGGACAGTTTTACCATTCTGGGATTTTCTAAGGTTCCAATATTGCAGTCCTCAATTTCTACATTTATTGGTTGCATTTTTGGTTTTCTTGGAATATCATTTGAATTAAATATGTCTTCTAAGGGAGTTAGGCCTATGGGTAGGACATTGTCCTTCAGCTCAATTACTCCAGTTCTTCCTCAATCATTTCATCAAAATTCATTTGTTTGTGTTCTTGTAGCTTTCTGTAATTAAAATTTGTTGGATTCAAAATCACATTTGTTGCTTCAGCTGATATGTTTGGCTCAACTTTGTCAATTTGATGTTGATCATCAACAGAGCTTGTGTCTATGTTTATGCTTGAAAATTCTTCTTTTAAAGTTAGGAAATTATTTATTTGTGTATCATTTTCAAACACCTTCCAGTTTTTAACATTATCTGGGACAGAAGGTCTGTGTTTGGTTTCAGCATTGAAGTGATGATTGGGCTCAAAAAGCAGTTTACAAGTGCTGGCAAAGGTTTCCAAACTATGTGCATGTAGGTTATGTTTTCTTGGAATTTTAGTGAGTTTTGATTCCAGGAAGGTGTTTAGTATTTCCATAGTTGCACCTCTATAAGCCCTTAGCCTAGGATCATTTGTGACAAAATTTCCCTTTATCTGTTGTATTATCAAATCTAAGTCTCCTAGAATTGAAATTTTGGTGGCCCCTAGACTTCTAATTAGTTTGAGTCCCAGCAAAAGGGCTTCATATTCGGCCATATTGTTTGTGCATTTGAAGTTTAGCCTATATGTATGACCCTGAGCATGGTCTTTTTGTGTGTTGTGTATCCAAACCCCTGCCCCTGCTCCTCACTTGTTTACTGACCCATCAAACTCTAGGTACCACAAGATTTCTTGGTTAAGACTATCCTTAATAGTTTTGGAAGCTTGTTCAGTGGGCAGGTTTGACTTTTGTAACTCATATGATATGTCATTTTCACTTGTTACTTCAATCTCATCAACAATTTTTTGGTGCTGGTCACTAGATTGTTCATTCATGCTTTCTGTTTGTGCTATTTTCAGGAGTTTGACATCAGTTTTGGGACACATGTCAGCATTGTATAAGACAAATGAATCCATGTCGGAGTGAATGGAGTATATCGGGAAGTTCTAGGGTTTGTCTTGACTGCTAACCACATATTTCATCAATGTTTCCTGGTATAGTTTCTTTGGCTGGCCAAAGACTGCAATCGTGGCATAGGACATGTCGAGCTGCAAAGATCCTTGGAGTTTGGCACCCCAAGATCTGGACAAAAGCATACCATACTTAGGTGGGATATCAGCTACCATTACATCCATCAAGATAGTCTTAGCTGGATATTGAACTAAATATACAGAAAGGTCTTTGATTAGGCCTAGACACCTGACCTGGCTGGAATCAAATGAGAACAAGTCCTTATAGGGTCTTGTGATGTCTAGATCTAGTCTTTCCATTACTGACTTAGGCATTAGATTATGGGAAGCACCTGAGTCAAACATTGCATTGTGCAACACTTTGTCATGAATGTTTAAGCTCAAATAGAATGGAGGAACTCCTCCATCTACTGGTTTACCATTGACTTCCGGACCAAAAATCAATTCTGGTTGGTCATCCAAAACATTTACTGCATCCCTATTCTCTGATATTTGCACTGACCTATTGATTTTCTGTTTGTAGACTTCATGTCTATCCAATTTAGAGAGAGGAATGGTTATTTTCAGCTTGCCAATTTCTGTTTCTAAGTTAAATGTTTTCTCTATCTGATTCTTTATATTTTGGGCAACAAGCCTTTCTTTTTCAGCTGAGTTTTCATTGACCTTCTCTTGATTATGAGTGTTATTATGGGGTACATCTGATTTGAAATTATTTTCAAGAGGGTTGTTCAAAGCTTCTGTTGAGGAATGGGATGTGAAAGAGTGTTTGCTTGAAGGTTGTAAATCTGATACATCTTCAACAGTAACTTCTTTTGGGTCTGCTTTATCAGAGGATTCTTTTGGGACAACTTTATCCTTTGTTTTATTAGGTTGTTTAGTATCTTTTAGCTTGGTAGGCTGAGGCACATCTATTGTTCTGCTTCTCAATTTGTACTGTTTATGAACCTCATAGACTGCTGCATCATACCCTTCTCTGAAATCAAATGACTCTCCAGATTTCGTTTGAAATTGTTTGAATTTGTGGGCCTCTTGGTCATCCTGTGTTAGGAAAATTTGTTGTTTGATATCTAAACCCATTAAGTTGATGTGAGGGTCCTCTGTTGGTTCACTAGAGATTGAGGCCTCTGCATAATTCTCTTGAAATGGGGGTCTGATATTCTGATCAGGGCCAGTCCTTCCAGGAGTAGGGTTTTGATTTTTTCTAAAATTTGGATTCCTGGCTGTGTTGCTTGTTTGACCCTCCCAAGATGATTTTCTCTCAATGGTATCTACACTATCTCCCAATCTATCCATCCCTTTGATGATGGCATCCAGTTTCTGCTCAAATGTTGAAGGTTCTTCTTTGAATGTTGTTCTTCTTTCAGTTCTAGCCCGATTTCGTTTGGCAATCAAGTTTGCTTCTACACTAACAGCTATATTTTGCATGTATTCTAGGCTTAATGGGGTTCTTTCCCTTAGCTGATATGCCATGTCTGAATCAAATCCATCAGGGAATTTGATCAAGGCTAAGTCAGGTGGGGGTCTAAGGTTTTGTTGGATGGCATTGTATATATTGTTGAACCTAGCACAATAGTCTTGGACAGTTTCTTGTGGACCCCTTTTTAAATTGTCATATTCAGTTAGAATGGGTAAAGGGTATTTCTTCTTTTCCCATCTGTTTAAAAAAGCTTGATATGGGGTGTCAGGGTCGGCTATAGAGTTTGCAGCAAGTGACCTAAACCAAGTCCTTACATCACCAATTAGACTTTGGACAAAGATCTTCATTCTCACATCATTATCATCAATTTCATAATTTTCAAAATAATCCTGCATCTTCTTAGTGTGCTATTGAGCTATATAGGAACTAGCACCATCAAAATAAGTGATCTTGCTTTGATAGTCTTGGGGCATAGCCCCTAGATTTGCAGGTAGCTGTAAAGGAGCATATCGATTTGCCATATTTACAGGGATAAATGGGACAACAGGAAGAAATGGTACAACTGGAAGAGCAGGGATGATGGTAGATATATGTGTAGTAGATGGAGGAGTGGAGAAGGTGCTTTGAGAAGTGGATGAAGAACTAGGAGAAGTAGGAGTAATGTGAGGACGAACTGAAGCTTTAGCAGGGGTTGGAATATAGCTTTGCTGAATTGTTTCAGGGCTTGAGTCAGCAAAATCTTCTTGTTGCTCTTGCTTCCTAAGGATCTTATGGATTAAATTGGGATTTTCAAAAATAGCTGGGGGATTTGGATCCGGATTTGATCTTGTATAACGAGTTTTCTTCTTTGGAGCCAGCTTCTAAATCTGTTTTTGGTATTTTTTGCTTGAATATGTTAAAAGCAGGGAAACTAACCCTTTCTTGATTCAGTTCCCCAGTGGAGACACCAATGATGTTATCACTCAGGTTGTTCCCTGGCTCTAGGAGGCAATACGGCCGAGGTAACCACTAACCAATCTTTTGGCTGCAGGTCCTAGCCTGCCTACAACCAGAGAGGGCTCTCTCTCTTTGTAAGTTAGCCTTGTTTTGGAATATCTTAGGCTAGTTATGAAGCACGGGTTTTTGTTTGGTGTTTGGAAGGTGACATTCAATAGAACAGGGCAGTAAGTTGAGGGAAGTTCATACGATTGGGTTTATGGATTCTAATGGAAATGAGCCTTTGGGACGGTTTCTTTGGCAATAAGACAACTACAGAGCAAGATAATTAAACACAGAACAATTTTGATGCTAAAATAAGATGAGATGAAGTCAAGAAATGAAAGGCAATTAAGAATATTTCGTTATATTAACAGAGGGAAATTGTATAAACATTTCAGGGAGCAGTTAAGAATTCCTTGATGATGTTTAGAGTGAAAGAACCAGGGAGACAAGAGCAACCAAGAATTCTTCCCTATGCTAGTCCTGTGGAAAACAAAAAAATTACAGGAATTGAACTCAGAGTACAACAAAGTAAATTCTGGGTTATTCTTCTTTCTTGTAACTTAGAACATGATATTTAGATGATAAATAAGACACAAATACAGTAAAATGAGAGTACATAAGACTTATTGATCCATGCATTAACATGAGAATCCTGCAATCTATCCTTTTGCCATCGGTTCCACAACAGTAAGTTCACCAACAAAGCATTCCAACAATTTTTATTTCTAAAGAGTTCTCAAAGTATACAGCGCAGGTCCAGAAAGATATTCACCAGCCAACAACAATACATCTCTTTTGCAAATATTTATAAGATTTACAAAATATCCCATAGGGAAATATCTGGACATAAATTTATCCATCTACTCTGACAGAAGCAATAACTCATGTGGGAAAAAATTGCGCAGCAATAACTGAGGAAGTAAATGCGCTTTACTAGCTGTTGTAGGTGTCCAGTTTGTTGTTGACTCTTTGACTCTGATAGTCGGTTGATGCCTGCTTCGTTGATGTGTTGTCCTGGGCATGCTGTCATTTGCCACCTGTGTAGTTTTTTTGAATGCTTTTTAGCGCTAATTTCATCCACTGTGGATTTGAATTTCTAATAGCAGAGCCATATTATACAATTTGCTTGTTATGCAGACAATAAATAAGAAGAGAATCAAAACTACTTTAGAATCTCAAGCAGGTTTTCCCACCACTGATCTGTTGGTAATTAATGTTTTCTTAATTTCAATAATATCTCATCAGCTTCAGTGTATGTATAATAATTTGGCCAAACTAGAAAGAGATCATGTTCAATGTAAAACAAGTCTTCTAGTTTATCATACAAACTTTGTCCAGAGGGAGGCACTGTTTCTTCTGAGCCACTTGATGATGTTGTAATCTGATTCTACACATAAGTATTTAGCCTATATGCATACTTCTCCTTCTTTAATAGATCTCCAGTGCTAGTGACCAGGCTAGGTAAACCTTTGCTCTGTAAATTTGCAATTTTATCTGAAGGTATGCACCTCTGTCTGCATTTCCTGACACTTTCTTTCTATAGTTTGAACAAAATTTCTCATGGTCAGCACTTTCTTGACTCTTACAATAGTCTCTATCCTGTTCTGAATGTTTAAAGCTGTTAGCTTCTCACCAGTACGAGTATTCAAAAAATGAATCAATTGATTAGTTTGCTCAGGCTTATCTACCAATAATGCTCTGGCCTTTTGAGTCTCATATTGAGCTACTGCCATCAATTCTATCTGGTCAAAAATGGTTTTTATTGTTGTCCATTGATCAGCAATAGCTTTGCCAATCTTATTCCACAAAATTGTTTTTATTTCAGTCAAGGTTCTATGGAGAGCGAGGTCCTTCTCCAAGGCCTTTATTTTGTTCTCTAAGGCCTTTACTTCCCTGGTCTTCTCGGCAACTGTCATCTTTGATTTATCATAACTAGCTTCAATCTTGGCTAGCTTTTCCTTGGTCTCCTTCATTTCTACCATCTGCAATTCTAGAGCCTTAATTTCTTTCATCATAGCTTCCATGCTCAAGCTGGCCTCTTGCAATGCTGCTGAAGTTGAGGCACCTGCTGCTGAAGTCGAATCCAGGGGAGGTGTTGCTGTAGTGACTATTGTAGGACGAGCTGTGATTATTGGAGCTGTTTGGGGTGGTTGAGGGGTCAACTCTGGCTATTTCCCTTGTTGAGCCTCTTCCAATGCTTTTTATGTGTCTAACAGCCTTTGGTTCATCCTCATAAGCAGGCTAACCACATCCTCTACTTCCTGTTGTTGTGCTACCTCTGCAGTTTGAGGATGTATGGTAGATGGCAACTTCATTTGTTTTCTCAAGGCTGCTATGTCTTCCTTCTTTTTTCCTGATTAAGGCCTGTGTGCCTTTGGGATCTTTGGGATCATGCCCCAACTCTATAATGATCTCTTCCAAGGATTTTATCCTATTATCCTTGGCCAATGATGAGGCTTTCTCTAGCTCTAATTGGGCAGAAGTATTATACAAAGAATTCTGCAATCTATGGGCCATTAGAGCTTTATCTGCTAACGTGGAGTAAACCATTTCTCTAGCCTGATTATGCAATTCAATCTGGTCTATTAGATGTATGTCTTTTTCCAGGACCTCCAGATTAGTTCTGATGTAGTCTCCAGCTGACTGTGGCTACTATGTAGTAGGTCTGAAGTGACTAAGAGTCATCTTCCCTGCTTGCATGTCATATGCTGCCACCAGTCTTTGTTGATTTGTTGGTGCCATTCTCATCAATTGATTGTAAAGATGAAACCTTATTGGCTCGTTTCTAGCTTTGATCTCGGTGAATGCTCGTTTGATATCCGAGCCCTGCCTGGTCTGCTGTTTGGAGGATGAAACCTCCCCACCTAGTTGTCTCTCTTGCTCCTGCTGAAAGGAGCTGGCTGATGTCTCCAAAATAGGAGGGATCTGATGTTTAGAAGTCCCTTCACCTCTGGCATTGCCTGTAGTTTCCTCAGAAATTTCCTCCTTTGAATAAGGTTTTAGCCTCTGGCCTTTCTCACCTTGCTGGTCAATGGATGCACCTGTAGGTGTTTCTTCCATTCTGTCCCTCTTTTTAGATCTTTCCTGATTATGAGGGGTTTGCAATACAGGGATCTCAGCCGCCTTTTGTTGCGTTGAAGGGGCTTGTTCTTTGCCATTTTCTTGATTTGTGGATGGTTGCTCTTCCATTGTACTTTGTTGTTCTGAATTTTCAATTTCTTTGCCCTTCCCTGCTGATGAAATGGCCCCTTTAGCTTGTTGTTGTGGAGGTGTAGCAGCTGATGTGCTTGCTCCAATATGTTGAGGCTGTGTGAATGTGACTTGTGCAACATATTCTAGGTCAATTCTTTTCTCATGGTCTTTCATATCTTTTTCTAATCTTTCTTCTTCAGTAAGCTCTTCATCATCTAATGTGCCCTTTTATCCATTCTTGTTGATTAGCATATTGTTCAATGTGGGGGATTGGCTGGTGCACATATCCTGAAAGCCTGTGTTTGATTCTTCTAAGGCTTATAAACTGTTCAGGGTCATATGGTGCCCAAAAGAAGCTTTGTTTCAACATATGTTCCTCTCTTAGCATATTGTCTACATCCTTCCAAGTTTCTTCCCTCTTATTGAAAACGAAGGGACCCAATTGATGTCTTATCTTAAGTTGTGCTTTCTTGTTTTTCCCATGAAAATGTGTCAAATCTACATTAGTGAACTGCCTGAAGTATTATAAGGCAAAAAGTCTCATAGGGACATATCTGGGCAGCTTATAGGGAGGCAACTCACACCCATAAATTCTAATCACTGTGTGGTTTTAGTAGAAATACCAATCACCAATGTTGTAACCCTTCGAAAGATGTAGGATTCTTTACATTTTAGCAGTGAGTCGGCCAGGAGGAGTCATCATCAATAGGCAAGTGGCTAGGTAGATAAACATGTCAACAAACTCACAATATGTATAGGAGGAGTAGTGGACTTCATGCAAAACTGAGGTCCAGAAGATAACAGATCTTCTTTCTCCTTTTGAGTCTAGTCTTTTGAGAGGAACTTTGAAACTATCAGGGTGATAGTACAGCAGCAGATGGTAAATGTAGGAGGTATATTTGAACACTCTTTCTCTCTCCATCATCATAAATTGCTCATGTATTTTGTTGGCTATGAAGGTGGCATAGTCATACATGACAACAGGGGGTTGTCCTGGACTGAACATGGTCAATAACAGAAACACAGTTTCATCCACAAATTCTCCTGTCTTGCATCCTAGAATGTAGGAAATCATATCTACCAGGAGTCTACCTGTTTCATTGAATGACACTTGGTGGTAGGGTGGAGGATGATTGGCCTGACACTGTGGTTCCATAAACAACTTGCCTACCCTTGATATTTCTGAACTAGAGAGCTTTGCACCCTGATCAAGTAAGTGCTTCATTGTAAGAGGAACCAGATGCTGAGGTGGCTCAAAGTTCAGCATTTCATTTATAGATTGTGGAGTGATATAGAACAGCACAGATCCATCTGGAGTGAGGATTGCTCTCTGAGCGGGGTCATAGTTTGCATGACACAGATGAATGAATTTAGGAAGCACATTCACTAATGGGAGGTAGTAGATGGGCATACCAGATTGCCAGATTCCTAGGATATCAGTGTTATTCGTGTGATTGTTTCTGAAGTGACACACAGTTTTAAGCTGAGACCTGAGGCCCATCATATCTTTGATCTGGAAGTCTCTGTCTCCCAAAGGTAACCACTCTAAATCCATCTGTGGTGCATTCAAAGGAGCAATGTTGAGATCCACTGGAGCCTCCATGTTTATACTGTTTGAGTTTTGATTGCAATACAGGTGTAAGCAGCAACAGGGGACAGGACTCAAGCTGTGAGGCTATTGTCAAGATGTTGGAGACTGTTTCTTATCTGGCACTGACCTCACAGTGTACAGTCTAAGGTAAAATAAAAAAAATTCAGAACTTAGACAGGGTTTCATTTACATAAACTTGTTGAATTGCAAACTCTATGGAGAGAATGCCAAGGAAATAGGACTGGATGTTGCCCGAAGGGGAGAAAAACTTGCAGAGGGAAAATAGAAGTTGACGATTTCCCTTTAGAAAACTAGATTAACACAGAAGTAGCAGGGTGCTCTACCACTTTAATTCAATGCTTGGGCAATTTTCGGAGTCTCTGTGGGAGAAAATGGACACAAAGTGTATGGAAATGGTCTGTTTGTAGAGTTAATGGCTTGAACTCGCAGGTTCGTTTGTGAATCAATAGCTCGGATGGTGCATGAAGGATGGTGAGTGATAGGAGGAGCACCTTCGGATGTGAATTACAGGGGCTTTAGGCGATTTTTAACAGATATTATAAATGAAACATGGTTTTCAGGCAGAAAGATGGATAAATACTTGTTTCTAAGGCGCCGAGGATAGTTAGCAGGTACGACTCAAGCTCCAAGGCCGAGCTGTGGAGCTGAATTGCAGGTTGATGGACTGTACGAGCTCTGGAGGTGATTTGGTCATGAAGGTGCATGCAATGTTATTTGCGGGCACTCAAATAGAAATAAACGAAAAATAGTCATTTTCACGACTTTTTAACCAATTTTGGACATTTTAGCGCTTTTCTGGGATGACGTCATCATGACGTATTTTTTTGTTGCGTAGCGGGTACGGAGGATGACGTGGCACATGACGTGGATGATGAAGTGGCACTTGACATGGTGGCGGGGTGGTGACTTCAGCGGATGACATGGTGCAGGTATATAGCAGTGGCAGGCAACGTGGATGCAATGTCACATGCTGACACAAGCGGAAGGGCAGAACGGTAAGTGGTTTGCATCGGGCCGCCTTTGGTATGGGAGCGGTAATCGTCAGAGGTGGCCTGATGAAATAGGAGGGCGACAAGTGTCCCGATGTACGACGATGAAACCGTCGACCATTGGGTACTAACGTACCATGAAGGAGGCGCGTCCGATATTGATTAGTACCGTCGGATTTGGGGGAGGCAATCCGACGGTGGACAGGAGGGCAATATGATCGGGCATTATCACAGGAGTGCACCCGATAAACTTTGATTTGTGTATGGTTTCGGGCAGGTTTATACCTTGGGTTAAGGATTTAATGTTCACACCGGGGATATGGTTATTTATTAATCAAATATCAATAAAACTTAAATGAAATGCATGCGTGGGGTAATGGTATGGTTTAGGGAGGGCAAGTATGGTTATTTATTTAGCCTGGCGCTAAATAAACCCTGAGGTTATATGAACGCGGAAGGGTTAATATAGAGTCCCAAATGGACTTAATATTTCCTGAACTTTGTGTTGTATGGCTATAGTGCCAAGGGGTGGGGATATTTATTTTTTTGGGGATATTTATATAGTTTTTTGTGTAATAGGGATGGGAGAATGATTTTAGGGAGCCAATATAATAGAATTAGATGTTAATATGACTTTATGGATTTGGAAGTGCATGGATGAATACTTAAGTTTAGAGAATGAAAACTTAGGCATAGGGAAATGAATGGATTGTGGAATGATCAATTTTACACAAGAAATGTGGCTTCTTTTCACTAAGTCAACTCAGATGTCAACTTGGTATTTCATAAAAAATGGAGTGAAACTGGACCTTTTGGGCAAATCCCAAGGTCCGTGAGGGGATGTTAGTAAGTGATCTTTGGGGGAATGAAGGGGAATTAGTAATGCTTCCAAAGTCATGCAACCAAATAACTGCCATGGTACTAGTTTCATTGATGAGATGAGTCCTCCTTGATAAGACAAAAAGTAATTATAACCTTGCTTCTGCAACCTCAAACTGCCTACCTAGCCTAATACACCTAGCATTTTTTCTTCCTTTAGATTGGGCTTGAACTGGCAAACCCTGATTGCCTTCTTTTCTTTTGACTGCCCTCCTATCTAAATGTACCCTTATCTCTTCCAAGGGCCTAGATTAAGCAGTTGGGCTCCTTAATTTCTCTACCAATCTACTCACCTGCCAAGCTTGAACTGTTTGGACAGGTATTCATTCTCTATTCTACAATAGTAAATTTAAACATGGCATGGTCCAGATTGAACTGTTGGGCCATCCATCAAATGTGGTAATCTTTGCACATTGTGAACTTGCAAATAAGATAGCAGTGGCATTTTGACTGGCCACTTTCTTGGTCTCTTGTTTTGGGGTTCATTTTTTCTAATTTTCTGACCAATTCATTTTCTCGCCTTTTGATTATTCCTTTAAGGCATACCCTCTTTTCATTTTTTAATTTTCTTTGTCTGTATACAAAATATGGAACCTTTGCAGCATGCAAGGATGAACATATTTAGCACTTCCACTGTCAATCATGAAAAATGAAACCTATTGGTATAGGAACCTAACAGGTAGAAGTTATGTTTAATTTAGGATTTTTTGTCCTAGAAGGTATATATGAGGGAATTGAATTGTGTCTATGTAGATCTGTATTCTGGGTGAGAAAGATAGAGGATATTGTGTAAGAGCAAAGAGAGAATAACAGCGGATCTACTATAGGTTGTATCTCTTAAGTTCGCTAGATAATATAAAAGGAAGGACTAGATGTTTCTCCATGGACATAGCCCAAATTGGGTGAACAATGTATATCTATGTCTCTCTTGTTTTATGTGTTTTCTGTGTTTATATTTCTGCAATATATTTTATGTGTTCCATTGCTCTGTAATATATAATTTTCTAACAAACAATAGATCTATAAAAGATAAAGGTCGTTGTGGAAGGGCCAACTCCTAAGAATGTAGATTAGGTAAGATCATTTATGGGATTGGCAGGTTAGTATAGGAGGTTCATCAACAACTTCTCACACATTGCATATCCTGTCACATCATTGTAGTGGAAATGTAAGAATATTTAATGGACGATGGGATGTGAAGATGATTTTGAGTAGCTTAAGAAGTTGTTGATGCATGCACCAATGCTAAATATTGTGGATCCAGACCATGAGTTTGTTTTCTGTACAGATGCTTGCAAAAGGGGACTTGGTGGAGTTCTCATGCAAGAAGGACAGGTAGTGTGCTCTGAGTCATGAAAACTGAATGAGCATGAGCAGAACTATTTGATGCATGATCTTGAGCTAGCAGCGATTATACATTAATTGAAGATGTGGAGCCATTATCTTCTAGGCAGGAGGTTCACATTAATGAGTGATCACAGTGTTGGAAATAATACTAAGAGGGGGTGAATCAGTATTATCAGATTCTTTTCAATATATCTTCCAGATTTATACTTTAATTTATTCTTTAGATATTGATCATTAGTTTGCATGTCAGTACCATATAATAATGAGCAAGAACAGGAAAAACAGATAATCACACCAAAGAACACCAGATACAAGGTGGAAACCCAATGTGGGTGAAAACCACCTGCTGCAATATGTCTCTATCTTCTTTCAATTAGAAACTTCTTTTACAATGATTTTGTACTGGTGCAGTCCTTTGCTAGTACGCAGGCTGCAACATGCAGAGAGCTACAACCCTCTCTCGTTTTCCAGCTTCTCCTGGAAGGGAGCAACAACCCCCTTAGCTCTTGTACTAGCTAAGATACTAGTACGTAGGTGGTGACCTACAAAAGGCTACTACCTTCTCTTTCTTCCAGGGACCACGTTTCATAAATTTTCAAACTACATCGAAAACATCAAGTACATGTGCATCACCCAATATCCTTTAAACAATCAACTTCTCAGAATGCAGTAACTAAAAAATATCACCAGTAACCAGCCACCAATTTAAACCCAGATCTCTGCAGAAACAAGGTAAAATATAGTTAAAATATATTTCAAGAAAAAGGTCCACAACTTCACCGAAGGAAACCTGCAGATATCCACACTTCTACCGTGAAGAGACTGCATAGCTCCGCACCTGCTCTGCTGATTCAACTACGCACCTTCGCACTTGTACCTTCTCCTGCACTGCGTTCCTCCGCACCTGCGCCTTCTGCTGCGCTACGTTCCTCCGCACCTGCGCCTTCTGCTGCGCTGTGTTCCTCCGCACTTGCGCCTTCTGCTGTTATGTGTTCCTCTGGACCTGAGCTTTGGATTGCCTGCGGACCTCTTAATAGAGCCAAATTCTCATTCCTCCAATGTGCCACAAACTGTCAGATCCATAGATCTGAACATGCACCAAAGTGATCACGACCTATCAATAGATCTGCCTTACAATTTATAGATCTCTCTTTTACCTAGATCTAGCTTTTCAGACCGATCACCCAAAATTTTAGATCTTAAGATATTCAATTTTCAAGTACATAGCCAAATGATCTTCTTTCCTTTCTATAGGCAGGCCCTTACTCAAACCATGGATCAAAACCATAGAAAACCAATACAAGGGATCCAAAACCTGGGTTTAATGTTTTAGATGCCAAAACCACAGACCGAAACCATAGGATCAAAAACGTCAGACTAAATTCCATGAACCAAACATAAGACGCGTGTTTTTCTCTGCATGAAAGTCCGTGCTTTTTAGGTTCGCACCTTTTGTGCGGGAGGTTTGCGAACATATCTGCACTTTGTGAATGGCATGCCTGCGGGTCCACACCTTTTGAATCGTGTACCTGCAAACCACTTATTTTCTTCCATTGTAAGTAGGTTGATCATCAATATTTGCTACTGACCTGTTGCACTATGATATGTCATTTGTATGAGAGGATTGCCATCAAGTACAACATATGTACCATAATGCCAACAATCTCCCCCTTTGGACTTGATGGCAACAACAAGCAATCACTCTCCCCTTTGACATCGAGGGAAAAGGGGCGGACTACCATACTCCCCCTGAGTACCTGCTGAAAACTCTGGACGAGCTCCTCCTTTGTATATGCTCTGTGTTGAAATGCTATCTGCAAAAAGATGTTCTACAAGAAAGAACATGACTCCATACATTATAAGTAACCTTCCTATCATCAAGACTCATACATACATCCATCTCCCATCCAAGTGGGAATACACAATATAGACAAAACTCATTCATCCCCGGCATAGTGGGGAAACCAAAATAGGCTGTTACATGACATAGAGACAAGAACAACTGTTAGCAGAATCAACCTTCAGACCAGCACACAATGATCTACTCCACCATAAAACTCTTGAGAAATCAAACCAAGGACTTCTAAGGTAATGCCAACAATGCATCATTAGAAGAATATATTCTCCCCCTGAACCTGTACCAGATGATCTCTGATAGACCCATTTGACCCACATAGACCGAAAAATGTACGTGTATCCACCTACGTACAACAGACAAGATTCAACAGCAGGATGATGCATCAACAACCCCCAACTTCTGTCTGAGGTATTCAAATGTCTCCCTTGGCAATGGTTTGGTGAAAATATCAGCAACTTGTTCCTTGGAGGGAACATATTCCAATTTAAACTTTTGTTCCAGCACTTGTTCCCGGAGAAAATGATACTTGATCGTTATGTGCTTGGTCTTTGAATGCATGACTGGGTTCTTTGAAATGCTGATTTCACTTGTATTATCACATAAGATGGAGATAGGTGGTGTACAAGTGATTTGAAAATCCTGCAAGGTTTGCATCATCCAAAGGAGTTGAGTGCAACAGGATGCA
>APFE031061783.1:41377-51573 GCA_000404065.3 Pinus taeda | reverse complement strand
GATCCATGAACATCAATCAATCATCAAGAATTTCTACATCAAACAATCTCCTTTTCACCAATTAGCACTGAATCAAGTAGACACTTCTCTAACAACTGTATCCAAATCACAGTAATTGTAACCACACACCAAATCTAAACCCAGAACAAAAAAATACTATCATTCAAGCTTAAAGATTAAGACCCATCAATAGAACTTATCCTTCTCCTTGCGCTTAGGTTCCTTCTTTATTCAGATCCAGATCTGCACCATAACCCAATCACAGTATTCCAGATCTAGCACTTTATCAGATATTCAATAACAATTCAGATGATGCTTTGCCAAATGATCTCCTTCCCCTTTTATAGTCTTAGGCATTTCACAATACCACGGTCCAAAACCATAATAACACAATACCATGAACCCAATACTTGGGATCAACACTTTTGGATGCAATACCACGGACCAAAACCATAGGATCAAAAAATTGTCGGACCAATACCATGAACCAACCATGAAAGTGCGTGAACTTCTCTCCACATGAAATAAACTTTTTCTCCACATGAAATAAACTTTTTCTCCACATAAAAGAACGTGAAATTTTCTCCACATGAAATAAACTTTTTCTCCACATAAAAGTGCGTGAACTTTTTTTTTCTACATGAAATAAACGTTTCTTCGCATAAAAGTGCGTGAACTTTTCTCCACATGAAATAAACTTTTCTCTTCATGAAAGTGCGTGAACTTTGTTGCACTATAATTTATCATCTGAGATGAGTGGGTTGCCATCAAGTACAACATATGTATCATAATGCCAACACTATAGCAAAATTTTCACTATGAATGCCAACGGATAGGTTAGTGTCAACCCTTCACGATTATGAACATGTTGAGATATTAGGTCAGCTTTGTTGTTTCGAGGGGACTTACGAGAGTCTTGACTACATACTGAAAAGAGATGACATTTTGGGGGGAGAACTGTTCGGTGGGTACAAGTAGCAATGCTCCTTGACATATAAATGTATGCCCTCTCATTGTGGGCATCTCCATTATTTTGTTAGAACAACACTTTGCTATCATTTATATAAATGGTCGTTCAATTTTTTTTGGAGCATCATGGTATACGTTTTAATTGTTTATTAGAGTTGATATTGGAGGTTTATGTGGATGCGGTACTCGCATTTCCCAAAAATTTAGGATGAAAAGTTATTTTAATTAAAATGTTTTTTTTATTTAATAATAATAATTCTTAAAGTTTTAAGGTTTTAAGGATTTAAAAAAATAAAATTCTATTACAATTATTGAAGAATGATCACATGTTTATTTGGTTCAAAGTGTAATGTATTTAGTGTCTTTATAGTTGGCGGCTATGAAAAGATTTCTTGTTGGTTGGGCATTAAAACTCGCGAGTATTGGTCTCCTTTGTATAGTAGCTGGATATGTAATGTTGTTTTTGTTATCATTAGCCTTGTTTTATAGCAATTTTTTTTTGTGGCCAGTACAAATACATTTTCCAACTTGGTGTTATCAATATTTGTAGAAGGTTGTAGGAACTTTGTGATAAGAAATAAGCCAAAGAAGTTTGCAATGAGATCATTCATTTGCAGTAAATTGTTTTTGTTGTTGAAACACGCAAAAAATTAATAGGAATAATTAGGATAAATCTTGTGATTTAATATGTCTCTTGGACTTTTGTGACTATTGGAATTCCTCCACACAAACCCTAACATATAACATGCCCAACATCCCCCCTTAATCCAAAGGGGCATATGTGAGTCCAATAAGAGAGCTGAAATACAAAAATGCATGGTAGCTAATGACTAGATGTGATCTCTGAAATGGTGGTTTAAGGAAAAATACAAAATAAATGAGGTAGAAGAACTCAAGGTTTCCATTGGTGGTGGTTTAAGGATGACCACCAACTTTGGAGCTAAAACTTGAAGCAATTTCTAGAATAGTTGTGAATCTAATTACAAACCGAAGTCTTATGTGAAGTGGAAGTGTTGTTTGGTAATGATTGAAAGATGACCCCAAACTGATGTAGTAGAAACATAAGTCTTCTGCCAGTGATGTTTTAGGGATGACCACCAACCAAAAACACACTCATGGAGCATGGATTTATTTTTGGTTATAACTTTAAATATGACTATGACTAATTTTGGCTCTAGGCTTTGGCAATTGGCTCTAGTTAAGTCTATGGCTTGGGCTTGCTTGACGTATATTCAAATCTAGTAGTTCATCATAAATTCCCCCCTTGTCAAATACAATGTTAGAAGATGAAGATATATCCACCACAAGACATGTCAATACTTGAGATTGAACTCTAAGGTATGACCGATATTTCTTCCTGGTGGCTGAATACCATTGCCAAGAAGAAATTGATCCAAGGTGAATTATTTTCTTGCAGGAGTCTTATTTCTAGAGAATTTATCTGAATTATCAATGTGTTTTCCACAATTCTTATGAGGGTGAAAATTAAAATAGCAATCTTTCACATGGCCAACTTGATCACAATGTTGGAAACATTTAAATGTCTAAACCCATAAAGTTTCAAAGTGTTGGATTTCTTTAAATGAAGGGAGAAAAAGAGAGTGATATATCTTACTCAAAAGAAGGGTTCAATCTCATATCCATAGATTGAAGATGAAAAATCAAAGAGGGCCTCTCTCACCCCACCATCAAAATTACAATTTGAACTTGTTCTAAACAAAATTATATAGAACAGTCATATAAAATAAGATGCATGAATATTCGCCCACAAACACCCTCTTAGCAACCTTCTTTATCCAGACATCATGTCTAGTAATATTCACTGATTGATCCTTGCACTCCAATTTTTCACAATCAATATTGATATTCATACACATCAACATGTGTCATGTTCCTATACTCCACCAAATAATAGAATACAATAGTTGTGCTTTGATATCAATTTATGGATGCAAAAATGATGTAGCAATGTGTAGTATACTAGAGAGTTCACATATAAAACTTGAATATTAATTTCCTTCACATCATTTCTAGCATTTTCTACAATAAACAAAAGAATACAATACAGAAACTATGACTATACTTCATCCTTCATTTCTTCCTTCAATAAGGGGATACAAATGTCTTTTTATCTTACTATACTTCGACCTTCTTATCTTGCTTGGGTACTTCATGCATTTTAGAGATGGATAATTCGTATGTTGCATACACAAGTTCTTCTTGAGAGAAGATGAATGTCTTATTTATAAAGTCATATTTATACAGAACCTTACTTCATAAACAAGGAACTTAAGTAAGGAACACTACTATATTCCCTTTATGGTTCTTTCACAAACTTAGATATATTTCTAGTTTTTATAGAGAAATACTATTTAGATTTGTAGATTTCACAAAACATCGCACCATAGAGTTGTAATGTTGGCCCTTCAAAACTATTCAAAACTTCAAGCTTCTACGCAGACCATAGATTCAATATTCAAATCGTTTCACTAGCTCTCATACCATGTTGAAATTATAATATAAGAGAAAATTTCTAAACATTGTAATTAATTGTGAATATGTTTAGTGTTCTTCTTAGTTTTTATTTAAAACTCATCAAGAAATTATCATTCAAATATAAGACACAAGAAACACAAGAGTTTATCCTAGAGGCTAAGGAAAAAACCACAAGGCTAAAACCGGTAAATCCTTTCCTTATATTTTCTTCATCGACAAGAGAATTCCATGTCACATCTAGCTTACTAGAAAATCCAATTTCCAAGTCAACCCTCCAAATAAGTGTCCACATGAGGTATATCAAGATTCCAAATAAGTGTCCACATGAGGTATATCAAGATTCCAAATAAGTGTCCACATGAGGTATATCAAGATTCCATATGTTTGCCCATAAGTTTTGTCTCTTTGGAAGCTTGTATAATCACATAAAAATGCTACCACAAATAACTGGATACTTCAGAAGTATGGTTCCTTAGAAAGCTCAGATATTTGTGCCTTAGAATTTTGTTCATATGCTACAAAATGCTCAATTAGGTGCCTCATGAATATTGGATATATGTGCTTGAGAAAATTGAATATATGTGCCTTATAATCTTCCATAGGTAGCTCGCATATGTACCTCGAGATCTACGACAAACTGGAATTCGAGGTGAGTTGAATCCCGATTTCTTTCATTGAGTTTGGTGGTGCAGCAGAGGGAGGATAATACACAGCACGCATTCGAGGTAAGTCGAATCCCGCTTTCATTCATTCTTCTCCCTTAAAATAGTTGCAATCCGCTCAAGGTTTTCATAGTACACAACATTATGAACAAACAGCATCATTTGTAGCCCGCCATTCCGAGCCTTCCTCCAAACCCATATCGGGATTTTCAGTTCTCATACATCCTAAACCAAATTAAATATATATTTTACAATTTTATACTGAACCGTATACTGCCTTTTGATTTTCCAATTAAAATATTTGCAATCTGAGTAGATTTGGTTTTGTGAACAGGGGATCTGAGAAGAGGGCTTTTCATACATCATAAAGCAGTAATTACAACAAACAATTTCAATCTACAGAGAATCAAGAACAGGTTACCGAGTTGATATTTTGGTGCATTTGCGGATGTTTTTGTGTGTTGGGTTAATGTTATACTGTTTGCAGCCAAAGCTTGTGTTAGACTTTATTCTAGCAAAGGAATGATAGCCAAGGACAATTAGTAGCCATGGTGTTGATTCAAATTTTATAATAGAGTATATCAAATAAATATATAAATGCGGTGTTAGATATTTGAAAAGTAAAGTTCAAATTATAGATTTTATTGTAATGTAAATGTTTTTTTCTAAGTAAGTTTGATTAAACATATTATTAGAGATTATAGTTTTTAAAAATGGGTTTTAGATAGAAATTGTGTATTACCTATCCATATTATTTACATTACTTCACTTATATTACATATTGTAAATTATTTTTTCTTAACAGGCAAATAAAAATTTGGATGAGAATACAAGAATATGTTAGTGAAATTGGCCTATAACCAAATTTTTTGTCATCAAAATTAACTCTGTAATATAAAATGGTAATTCTCATAACATCGTTTATCAGTTAAAATTACAAAATTGGGGTTAAAATTACCAACAACCCCATTTTTAGAGATTATGATAATTAATAAAATCAACTTTCCAAATCAAAATAAGACTCATTAGTAACACTTCTAACTTTTTTAACTTCCAATAAGTCCTAAACTGTCATTATTATTTCAGACAAAATCGACTCAAAAACTAAACAAACTAAAAAAAATAAATTGGTGAAGAAAAGTTTTAAAATTAAAAAATAAAAACAGACGGAGAAAATAAAAATAAATAAAAAATCTAACCATCTTATTGTTTCAAACAAAATCTCACTGACTCAAAAATTTAAAAAATATATAGAAAAAGATAAAAAAACATATAAAATCATTAATAAAAAGATACATTAGAAATATTAATATTATAATAAAGTAAGAAAAAAATTTAAAATATAATAAGTGTAATATAGATTGTTGTTCCTTAGTACCTATTTCTTATGCAAAAAAGTATTTGATAGCAATATAATTTTCGTGCGAATAATTATAGAGTAGTATAATGTAGGGTCGTTATACTTAAAAAGCACGGAACATTCAATTAATTAAATTGGTCACCTACATGATCATGGGTATAGAATAAACAATGACAGGGTGCTCTGTTAAGACACTCAATGATGAAAATGTTATCGGTTCAAAACCTTGTGGGTAAAAAGCCAATTATGTTAAGGGTTGGTGTGGCCAAGGCTAGTTGTAATCCCAAGTGATTTTGAAGGCTTAGAAGCACTTGGATCCTAGTTACTCAAGTTACAAGATATCTGTGCCAATCATCTCAAGACTCACAATACCTAACGAAATGTAATGCAACGACTCCGTTGGGGTACTTACCATGCTCGCTGGAAGTGGAGCAATGCTTGTGATTTCTTGAAGTGACTCCACCAGGGTACTGTCTAAGCCTGCTGGCAATGAAGCAACACCATAAACCTATTTTAAAACTCTCGATACAATAAGCCCTCTGTTTTATTCTCTACATCATCACTAACTACTGGCATGGATGAACTTCTAATTGGGTGTTTACTAACTAGCAAGACTTAACTCAGATAGAAAGGGAAGGCATATCTGTAAAGGTGAAGGTAACACAAGAGGTACCCATAGTAACTATTCAATATTCTCTTGCGTGATTATCTAGAATTGATCTATTATAGGGATTTTGGCAAAGATGATGGATTCTACTAGTGGTTCACTAATTGTTCTATCCACTACAACAACAAACAAAATTTTTGGCCATATCGAAAATTTTGGGACCCCCATTCCTCGCCCCAAGCTATCAGGGTTTTGATCAGGCCTTCAATTGGTTACTCTCACCGCGACCCTTCTTATCAAACCATGTTGATGTACCGATTCACACTTCACATATTGAATTCACACATAATGTATTGTCTCAAATAATGAGCTTATGATTGCATTAAGGTTTTGAAGGTTTGTTTCTTCATTGATGCATTATGAGTCTCCCATGATTTTGAAACTTATATTTCCATAATATGCATCGCGATCAGTAAAGGCCCTATATTTGGAAGAGCATGAATTCTATTTGGCTTTCCTTATGATTGACCATATTAGGGTTTGGGAGAAACCCTAGATTGTCAAAAGAGTGATCCCCTTCCTGTTTTAGCCTAATTCACATGCCTCTAGGGGCACATTCTCATTAGCATCGTATGAAATCATGGTGAGAGTCAATGTAGAACATATTCCCCTAGGTTCTTGATTGGTCCTACACCTTAGCATGGGCATTACGGTTTGCATAAATTGTATGCTCCCTTTACATCCTTGTAACCCTAGACATATGTGATTGAAGGTCCATCCCTACTTTGAATTAATCCACACTTCCTAGGGTGCTTATCATCTTCACCTTCTCATGTTATCTCGAAGCATGATCACAATAGTAGCATTAGGATTTATGGGACTACCTTTTGGCGATGACTTCGTCTCACCAGCATCCTCATCTCTTCCAAATTCATTAAGGTTTATGCATTTTTATCCTCATCATTGTTGGGTTGTGTTATATTCTTTCCACTACTAACCGGGGGGTTAGAGGGGGGGTGGAGCCCCCCCTTCGTTGCGCCGATTACGTAGCGGGGGGGTGACACGGGGGGAGGGTAGCGCGCCTCTACGGGGTCAAGGGCGGCACCCCGGGAATTTTTTTTTGGACCCTATATTAGGTTGGGCGAACCTACTTATGGTTTTGGACGCAATGGTTTTTCGGTCCATGGTATTAGATGCTTCGGCATGTATAAATATGTATTGTAACATTGAAAGAAACATAATGAAAAATCAAGCTAGTAGTCTCAGTTTTGGGATCCAGTGGCAAATCTCTGTGTATATGTGTTTTATGTGTTATGTTCTCGCATTGTTTATTTTTTGTGTTTTAGAATTCGTATGTAGGTAATTTATGTACAGGGTTAAAACCTACATTTGGTATCAGAGTTGTTTTGGCTTCAAAGGGATGCCTTTATTGTCGAGGGGTTTCGCTCGGGCCTGTGGTAGACCCTGTTCAGTGGGAGATCTACGAGATCAATTCTGGTGGTGAAAGAAGATGGTGAACAGTGGGAAGATAGAGATCGAAAAATTCAATAGTCAGAGTTTTGAGCTGCGGAAACTCAAGATGGAGGACCTGTTGGTGGATAAAGATCAGTGGATCGCGGTAGATCTGGGTACTAAACCAACGGGAGTGTCCGATGAATAATGGAAGAAGTTGGATCGGAAGGCAAAGAGCACAATACGATTATGTGTCTCAGATTCAGTATTGTTGAATGTATCAAGGGAAGCTACGGCGAAGGTTGTTTGGGACAAGTTGGGGACTTTGTACCAATCTAAGTCTTTGGTAAATAAACTGTTCTTGCAGAAAAAATTGTATGACCTAAGGATGAAAGATGGAGACTCGGTGACAGAGCATCTGAACGCATTTAATACTGTGGTAAGTCAGTTAGTGTCTATTGATATTAAAATTTCAGATGAAGATAAGTGCATCAGTTTGTTGTGTTCTCTACCAGATTTGTGGGATAGTCTGGTTATTGCAATAGGTAAAATGCATTTGCCTTACAGTTTGATGAAATAGTCTCATCCTTGCTGACGGAGGAGATGAGATGGAAAAATATGGAGAGCCAGAATGGTGATGCCTTGTCTGTACAAGGACGGTCCCAGAACAGGAACAAAAATAATTCATCGAGTGGGAGATCTAAATCTCCAAGAAAACTTGTAAAGGTGGTGTTCTGGAAATGCAGAAAGGAAAGGCACTACAAAAGGGGCTGTAAATCTAAAGCTCCTGATAAAGGAAAGGGATCTGATGATGCTCCTTCTGTAGAGGCGAAAACCACCTTAGATGAAGGTGGAGATGTGTACTTGGCTTCTTCATGTACACATGTAGATCATGAGGCATGGTTGATTGACTCAGGTGCATCCTTTCACTTCACTCCCTATAGAGAGTGGTTTTGCAAGTATGAGAAATACGATGGTGGTGATGTCTTCTTAGGGGATGATAGGAAGTCTAGAATCGTTGGTCGTGGAAAAGTAAAGTTGAAGTTGCAAGATGGAAGAGTTAGAACACTTCTGAGTGTTCTGCATATTCTTGCATTGGCCAGAAATATGATTTTTGTAAGCAAACTGGATGATGTAGGTGTAAAAACAGTGTTCGGGAAGGATACCTGCAAGATGGTTCGGGGAGCACTGGTATTGATGCGGGGAGTTCGGATTGGAACTTTGTACAAGCTGTAAGGTAGCACTATTGTTGACGGGTGCAACAGTTTTGTGGTTCTTGAAAGTGGAGCAGAAAATCTAGTGGTCTCTGGAGAGAAGACCATGTTGTGGCATCAAAAGCTTGGACATATTGGAGAGAAGGGCCTTCGAATACCTCATGGTAAAGGTATGGTAGAAGGTATGAGTAATAGCTCTCTGGATTTTGATTTCTGTGAAAATTGTGTATGTGGGAAGCGGAATCGGGTGAGTTTCCCCTATGGTGGTAAGATGGTGAAACAGATATTAGAGCTTGTGCATAGTGATGTGTTCGGACCTATGAAGGTTCCATCACTGAGTAAGTTTTTGTACTATGTATCATTTATAGATGACTTCTCAAGGAATACATGGATATATTTCCTTAAGAGGAAATATGAAGTCTTTGACAGGTTTAAAGAATTTAAGGTTCTGGTGGAAAACCAAATAGAGAAGAAGATAAAGGTGCTGAGAACAGATAACGGTGGAGAGTTTTGTAGTAAGGAATTTGAAGAATTCTATAAAAAGTGTGGTATAGCACGGCAGAAGACTACTCCATATACACCTCAACAAAATGGAGTTGCAGAAAGAATGAACAAGACGTTGATGGAAAGGGCAAGAAGCATGCTCAGTGGTGTCGGATTAGGACAGGAATTCTGGGCAGAGGTGGTGGAGACAGCATGTTACCTGGTCAATAGATCACCTTCATCAGCATTGCAAGATAAGACTCCACATGAGGTATGGATTGGTAAGAAACCATCTCTTTCACATCTGAGGGTATTTGGATGTGATGCATATGTACATGTTCCAAAGGAAAAACGAACCAAGTTGGATAGTAAATCTGAAAAGTGCATCGTTATTGGGTATAAGGATGGTTTAAAGGGTTATAAGCTTTGGAACCCAGAAACAAGGAAGGTTGTATACAGCTAAGATGTGGTGTTCAGAGAGGTGAAAAATATTATTAAACATGAAGTCCAAGCAAAGGAACCTGAGAAGATAGAGTTTGAGCTAAAGGAGGAAGAAACTGACTCTACAGCAGAGGAGGAATCAGAAGAGGAAGAGCCACAAACTCCGGGTGTAAAAAGATCAGTTCGAGAAAGAAGGAAGCCAGAAAGGTATAGTCCATCTGCTTTCTGTTCAAATTTTGCTTTATCTATTACTAATGATGATCCCAGAACTGTGAAGGAAGCGGTGGATTTAGATGATGGAAAACTCTGGAAAGATGCCATGGTTGATGAAATGGCATCTTTACACAAAAATGAGGCTTGGGACCTGGTGGAGTTTCCGAGTGGGAGGAAACCCATTGGCAGCAAATGGGTGTTCAAGAAGAAAACAAATGCAAAAGGAAAGGTGGAGAAATACAAAGCTCGATTGGTAGCAAAAGGTTATTCCCAGGTGCTGAGAATTGATTTTGGTGATA
>APFE031061783.1:17528-39525 GCA_000404065.3 Pinus taeda | reverse complement strand
GAGGAAGTATGTCGAGACAATACTGCAGAGGTTTAATATGTAGGATAGTAAATTGGTGAAGGTTCCTATTCCTGTAGGTGTAAAGCTATCTGTTGAACAGTGTCCCAAGACACAAGAAGAGGAAGAGGACATATCCCGTGTTCCATATGCAAGTGCAGTTGGTAGCCTGATGTATGCGATGGTTCGTACTAGACCAGACATTGCACATGTTGTGGGAGTATTGAGCAGGTTTATGTCAAAACCAGGGAAGAAACACTGGATGGTAGTGAAGCGGGTTTTCAGGTATTTGTGTGGCACCAGTGATTATGGTTTGTGCTACCAAGGAAGACCAGGATTGGACAGAGTGTTGGATATTCGTGGGTTTGTTGATGCGGACTGGGCTGGAGATCTGGATCAGAGAAGATCTATAATTGGGTATGTTTTAAACCTATTTGGAGGTGCAGTCAGTTGGATGAGTAAGAAACAATCTGTAGTGGCACTATCAACTAGAGAGGCAGAATACATGGCAACCGCTCATGCAAGCAAGGAAGTAGTTTGGTTGTAGAGATTGTGTTCAAGTATGGGGTTAGTACAGGGAGCTATAAGGATAGGTTGTGATAGCCAAAGTGCAATTTTCTTGGTAAAGAACCCTGCTTGTCATTCAAAGACAAAGCACATTGATGTTCAGTATCACTTTGTGAGGGATATGATAGAAGACAAAAAGGTGTTGCTGCTAAAGGTGGACACTTTGAAGAATAGTGCAGATGCATTGACAAAATCTGTGAGCTCTGAGAAGTTCTCCTAGTGTAGAGAAACAATGGACATTTCAGGGTTGGAAAAATGACTAAGCTCTCCTATGGCCCCCTGTGGAAAGAAAACAACAAGTGGGAGAATTTTAGGTTGTGTTATATTCTTTCCACGACTAACCTACGTAGTGAATCGGGGGGTTAGAGGGGTGGAAGAGCCCCCCTTTCATTGCACCGATTGTGCAGCAGGGGGGTCACAAGGGGGTTTGAGGAGGGTGAGGGGGGGGGGGGGGGGGTAGCGCCACTCTACGGGGTCAGAGGCAGTGCCCCGGGGAAAAAAAATATTTTGGACCCTATATTAGGTTAGGCGAACCTACCTATGGTTTTTGGTCCATAGTTTTGGATGCGATGGTTTTTCGGACCATGGTATTAGATGCTTCGACATGTATAAATATGTATTGTAACATTGAAAGGAAAATAATGAAAAATCAAGCTGGTAATCCTGGTTTTGGGATCCATTGGGAAATCTCTGTGTATATGTGTTTTATGTGTTATGCTCTCGCATTGTTTTTTTTTGTGTTTTAGAATTCGTATGCAGGTAATTTCTGTATAGGGTTAAAACCTACAATCATGCACACCTGAAACCCTAGATGGTTGAATAAAGCCCCAGCATTGTTTAACATTATCTTACCCTCTAGATACATTACCACAAACATGTTGTGGAATTGATAACACACCATAAGATCATTTTGGTATTATTGGGTCATATTTATTTGATTGCACTAGGTTTAGAGGGATTTCTGTGATTTCCATAGCATAATGTTGATCTTTTCTCTCTCTAAGATGCAATCACAATTTCGGTTCTAGGCATGACAACTGCATAGTCATTATGAAATTGAGGCAATTCACATGCTAAGGGTTTAAATACATTTGAGAAAGTGTCATTCACATACCTAAGATTAAAGTCTTGGAAGTTACTCATGCACACAATGGATAACGTTTCTGAGAAGTTCATTTACCTTAGTGGTATTTATATCATCATTCAAAATGCCTTTAACATTTTTTTAACAAGTATTTTAAGGCATGCCCCATGTTCATTACACTTTTAGGTCTTAACATTGGAGTGTGCAAAGGTTTTTTTTGTGACATATAATATTATCAACACCTAATATTACCTCTATGTTGGCTCGACCACAAAGGAGGTTATGTCCCATGTCACAAAGATCATGATGGCACCTCTAGGATACAAAGACCAAAGTTTCTAGGTCATGAGTAATGACCAACACCCACGGGGACTCTAGGTTGAAAAACCACTTGTATGAACACGTTGAACGTGAATGGTTGACCAAGTGTTAGATAAGATATGAGGAGGTCATTAAAAGGTTTGACGAATTTGGATTGAATATCAGCTCTTCTCTGCTTCAATTCATCAAGACATTGGTGTTTATCACAAAATGAATGTACTCTACTGAATGAATAAAAGGATTGGGTCTTTAAATATAATAAACATGAGCCTGGAAAAAGGTGGATTGAAGCTACAATCTCATTTTAAAACAATTACTTTGAATAATATGAATGGATGAAGTATTACATGTATATCATCTACTGTGTGTTCATGAATTGTTGGTCCATAAATTATGCTGGACAAGGGATGATTGCAAAGGAGTTGTTTCTCTGCTTGGGCATTTCATTCTTGTCTCCACTCTGACGCCTTCTCTTTTGATAGCCAAGAGAAGAAATATTCATGGTGGCAGTCGGGCCCCCATACTGAATGGGGCTCCTATCCAAAATGACATGAGTTCTAATTGGGAATTCACACCGGGGAGACCCCCTAATTGTTGGCGGTATATTTCAGCCCGTCAAAAAACACCTAGGACCTGTTCTCTACCTAAGAAGAACCTCTAATCAAATTTTTATGTCACTCGTGTTGATTTTACCACAGAAAGACATGTGAGTCACGCATCTATGCAACAAATAACCCATATGATACATAGAAAGCTCAAAATTTCATTGTAATTTCTCTTTCCTAAGTGTTGGGCAACCTTTAGTGAACTTCCTACACTTCTGCAAATTTTACAGTTTAGATAGGCTGCTTAATTGCTTTACTAACCACTATTAGTAGGAAAATTGCTTATTGTTTACTTTCAAAATTTGCATCACACATAGCTTAACTGGGGGAAGTAAGTGGCCCAAATCCACAAATCCTTTCTAACTTGTTTTTCTCGATTACAATTGTTAAACACATACATGGCAGAAATAGAAGATGAATGATAAGCATGAGTGTGTATCTATTATTAACAAGAATATACATTTATAGTACATTCATATGACCTTTGGTTTCATATTTCAAGGTCTCTTGGACTTTCTTAGACTATTCAGCTTCCACACCAACCCTTAGAGGATTAGGTGTCCAACATTCCCCCCTTTAATCTGAAGGGTTATGTGTGAGTCCAAGAAGAGAGTTGTAATACAAAACATGCAAAAATACATGGCAGCATTAGGTTTAATGTGCTCTCTGAAATTTTGGTATAAGGGAGGTGGTTTAAGGATGACCACCAACACTGGAATGCTTAGCGCAGTTCCCAGAACTCTTCCAGGTCTGGCATGAAGCTCACGTCTTCTGCTAGAGGAAGTGTTGTTGATGTTTTGAAGAGGGAAACCTTCAACCAATAAAGGGAGGTCTCACTTTGCATAAAAGGGAGAACCTCAACCTAAAAAGGGAGGTCTCGACTTGCAATGGTTTAAGGATGACCAACAACTCTTGAATACTTACTGCAATTCCTGGAACTCTTCCAAAACTGGCAAGAAGCTGAAGTCTTCTGCTAGAGGAAGTGTCCTCAATTCTTTGATGAGGTATCACCGACTGAAGGCATGCTCAGGGGCATCTTTGTCTCTGCCTACAACTCTGAATCTGGTATGGCAAGTTGTGGCTCGGGCTCGCTTGATGTGGCTTTGAAGCTTGTAAATGACCATCACTTCCCCCCTGTCAGATACAAGGTGAGATGATGGAGAAAACTCAACTGCAAGAGTGTTTAATACTCTAGAACAAGTTCGGACATATGACTGAAATATCTTCTTGGTTGTTGGTGCCCATTGCTAAGAAGCGATCCATCCAAGATGAATCTTTGTTCTTGCAGGAGGTTTGTTTTTGAAGCATCTGTTTGAAGAATGACTGGTTTTATGATAGTTCTTACATGGATGAAGACAAAAACAATGATCTTTCATATGGCCAACTCGGTCATAGTGTTGGAATTTAACAACTTGTTGTGGATGATGTGGAAGAGGAGCAGAATCTGGAACAGTTGAAGGTGGACTGTCATGAAGGAATCCAACACTCTGAAACTAAATGGGCTTTGAGTAATCTAGAATGTCAAATGAAACCTCCTTGTCATATCCAAGACCTGTTCTATGCTTGTTATGGACAAGCTCTTCCGAAGGTCTAATGATGGGCTTGGGAAGTGCAAACTAAACTTCTGCATCTGCATGTACAACTGCTGCTTCATTGGGTACTAAATCTGAATGAACTTCAACAATATTGACTTGTTGTTGATGGGTGGTTGTCTCAATGTTCTGAACAAAAATAGGTTCAAAATGATGTCTATTTTTATGTAGCTCTTCTTGCTGGAATTAAGATTTGAGCTGAAAAAAATCAATTTTCTCATGTTCATCTTGCAGACAAATTTTAATATCAGAAAGTGTATCAGACCTAATTTTTACCATTCCATCAATAGTAGAATGAATTAGGATATTTAAAAACTCTAATGTATCATCAATTCTAGACATTGTCTCAGCAAAGAAATGAAAGCTCAACAATCCTAGTGGAGAATGTAGCAAGGTTAGACAAACCACAGTGGGGTGCTTCTCAGGTACAAAGTCTAAGACTAGAATGAGAAAATCAGCGAAATCATTTGCATCTTGTTCATGAAAATTATTTTTTTCTTCAAGCACTTTGTTCAATGGCCAAAACCATAGTTGCCGAATATGTCTTAGATCATTGTGCCTGTTGAAAAAGTCACGAGAATATTGTCCACCTATTCAAGGAGTGCATGTCGTAGCCTTTATGGTGGAGTTGTAAAATGGATGATGGGAAAGGAAACTGATGGAAGTGACAAAATTGTTGTTCAGCTTGAAACTGAGAAACATTGGGAGGATCTTGTCATTTTGATTGATGTGGTAAGCTCACATGAGAAGGAAACAAGTAGCATAACTAGCATGAGTCAAAGTGTTGAAACTAGTGAGCTTCTTCGCCACAAATCACAAGAAGTGGTTCCGAAGTGAATTTTTCAAATGGAAGAAGCAACTGCAAATCATGATTTTGGATCCTTTGCGAAGATTACTTGTGCAGACAGTAACCAGTTCCATGCAGTTTGTCTTGACACATCTCCTCCAATTTTCTAATAGGAAAGTTGCAGGCCAATTCCAACAATGGGGACACTCATTCTTCCCTGGTCATGGAGACTCCAGCTGCATCCTCTATAAATTAAACTACCAACGTCACAATATCGTCTCCCTAGAACTTATTTGAGTGCAATCATGGCTAAATTCTCACAACAAGGAGAACTATGGATACTCGACATGCACAAGGGTGCAAAGGCATATAATTTATCAATGGAAGTTCAACGCTTCATTCCAAGAATTAATCAATGCGTCGAGACCTTTTATTTCAACCCACGAACATGGACTTCAATGCATAGTGAATCACATACTATGAATTGAGCATGCATACTATGAACTGAATCGCACCTTTCTACTGCCTGTCAATCATTCCACTCTGTTCCAGAATGTACCAACGCCTCAAACCAATGCCATTCTATTGATACACGGAATCATTTTTTTTAACCTCTAATATTGTTGCAATTCTCTTGGAATGGATTCTTTCAAGGCTGATTCTTCATCCCAACATACATGCCAAGATTCATGAGGAGATGGAATCTATGGTTGGAAACTCTCGACAATTAACAAAGTCTAACATTCCCAAGCTCCACTATCTGGCAAACAAGGGAATTGATCAACAACCCATGGATACAAGTTTTGATTCCTGACATAGAGTTATTGAGCATTGCAGAACACTAGAGGGAGCGAAGCAGTTCATTCTTGAAAAGGGATGTGAGGGCACTCTTCAACTACACTTTATCCTCGACACAATCTAGTCTTCTTTGCCAAAGTTGTAAGTTGTTATTCAGGAGCTCTGCTCCGGAATTTTATATGAGATGGATATGTGTCCAAACTGTCAGGATGGCTCTAAATCCAACATCCGTATGGGTAATTTTACATGAGATGGACATGTGTCCGGACTGTCAGGATGGCTCCAAATCCAACATTTGTATGGGTTTATCAGACCTTGGATTTAAGGTTTGAACATTGATTTCTTCCTGTCTTTATAACACATATTTTTTTTTTTATTGTTCTTAAAATGCTTGGTCTTCTTGCATGTCGACTCCTATTTGTTATAGTTTTCTCTAAGAGCGGGGAAGTTATGCATCTGAAATTCCCTTTTTCTGACTCTTTATTTCAACCTCAAATATTGACACAGTGTGGCTTCTTCATGACCTACAAGGCTCTCAATCTCAATAAATGAATGAAGCTTTAATATATATGAATGACGCTTCACTTCTTTGCTGGAGATAACCTACTTTTGGGGGACAACACTCCATCGACATTCTAAATGTATCATATCTTCCTCAACTCTCTATGAATGCAGTTGAGCCTTTATTCATGCATTTTTTATTCTACAAAAGAGATTTAGGTGAAGATTCATTCACACAAGCAATAGTAAAAGGAAATACAATTGTCGACCGTAGATGTCGAGTTATGCAAACCTGTCTAGTTCGCAGAAGTCATACCAACATTATTGAAAATAGAAGCATTGGTCTAAAGAGCAGTGCATTTCATGCCAAGCAGTAGCTATTTTGAAGAGAGGACAATCATACTAGGCCTTATTTGAGCGCAGAGCTACCACAATGAGCGTTGAGCATTCAAAGAATCAACAGAGGCGTTTTTGTCAGGCCAACACACAAATGATCAGATAGATCACTCTTCAAGGTAGAATCTAAAAGAGAAATTGTTGCTAATAATAATTCTGAGTAGCAGAGAGGGTATGGCATCAATTCTGATGAGTAGAGGGTAGAAGTGACACATAGAGAAATGACACAAAACCAGTGGCTAAAATTGAAGCAGGGTAGGAGTACGTCTGCTCTGATACCATGTTAAACACATACATGGCAGAAACAGAAGATGAATGATAAGCATGAGTGTGTATCTATTATTGACAAGAATATACATTTATAGTACATTCATATGACCTTTGGTTTCGTATTCCAAGGTCTTTTGGACTTGCTTAGACTATCCAGCTTCCACAACAACCTTTAGAGGATTAGGTGTCCAACAATAATTATCACACATAGCTTAATTATGAGGAAAGCAAGTGGCCATAATCCACATATCGTTTCAACTTATTTTTCTCATTCCAACATAGCTTAATTGGGAGGAAAGTAAGTAGCCCTAATCCACATATATTTTCAACTTTTCTTTCTCATTTAACAATTCACATCACATAGCTTAATTAGGCGGAAAGTAAGTGGCATTAAATCCATGTATCTTTTTACTAACCAAATATTTTACCTCATTTAAAATTAGTATTGAGACTAGGACCAAGTGTTATTAAAGAAAGGGAGTAAACCCTTCTTCCTTTTTATCCTTGTGATGATCCAGGGCTTGCATCTAAAATATTTCTCAAAGAACTAAGTTTCCATCTCCCTTTAGGCCCACATAGTGTAATTAAGAAGGAAGTAAGTGGCCCGCCATCAACACATTATTTCTTTTCTTGTAAGGAACAATCATATCATAGTGTAATTAGGGCAGTTTGTAAATGATCATTGCATATCCACATTGCTCCACACTTTGTATTCTCACTATTTCATTTGCACACACTTTACACTACACACACTAATCTATTTTAATTGTACAAAAGGTATCCACTTTCTGGAGCTTTTGTCCTTAGTTTATTCTAGCTTACATTTTTACACCCTAAGTGAATTAAGACTCTCTAAAAGCAACCGTAATGTGAACACATTAAATTCCCCACAGGGACCCCAAAAGAATGAATAGTTCAGGTTAGTACCATTGGGGGTAGGCATTCCATAATCCATCATGGTAATTTTACATCTTTGAAACATAGAATTTGTATTTTAGGGTGCTTAATATACTTCATAATCCCACGAAAAATAATATCCAGGCATGCCAGAAACCCGGTTCAAAGGGGGTTAAGCTAAGGTCTCAATGTGTGTGGTTCCAAACGAAGCTACTCGACTCGTCTAGGGATTCACATTATTGATTGACTACCAAGAAGCTCAAGACTCAACTACCCCCATGGGATGAAGGTAACCTTAGTGGCCAAAATTTTAGGGCATCCCTTCCCAATAGGTTAAGGTGTGGGAAGCACTAAAACCTCTTGATACCTTGGTTGCTTCTTTGCTACTCGAAGCATCGCCAATACTTTTAAGATGTAGCCCCAATACCTGTCCAAAATATATCACAACGCCTAGTTACTTTTGAGTGGAAAGGATGCATAGGTCTCTTATGGTTTTTTATCATACACAAACGAACAAAAACCTTTTTCTTGTTTGATTGATCACATAACATAAAGTTAAAGGGAGAATTAACCATTTATTTTGGATTTATTTTATGTATTTGATTTACTTGATTTTGTAAAAAATCCCCTCTCACCATATTAGTGTCACACACTCCATAAGACACCATAGGGGACCCCACAATACCCCATCACTCTAGCCATTTTCAAAACCTCTCCCCATTGTAGAGAGTTGTGCCAGTTCTCTCACCATTTTGGCAGAGAAGACATCATTTAGCCACTATGATTGGTTCATATTTCTTGGAGAAACCTTGATTTGGACCCCTACCCCACAAGGTACCCCCTTTACTACCGCTAAGGGGAGTCCACACACTACCCTCCTGGGTATTCCCATGCATACTTCCCCACAATGGACCCCTTTCACAACGCATTTCAAAATTGTTTTGCCATGGTGAAAAAAAATTAAATTTCATTTATTTCTTCCTTGAATATCCCATATTTAAGAAAACTTACAAACAATCCCATTGCACATAATCTGCAATGACCCCCTATGCCAACCAAATTGTCTTCTCATATACCATAATTTAAAGGAAAACAGGGGGAGGATCTTGGAAACCATATCATGACCTTTCATTTATGGAGCTCATCCAATAGCATCATAGATGACTCAGTTCACTTGAGACTCTTTCAACACACCCTCACCAGTCCTACGATGAAATGGTACATAAGCGAGGTCGCAGGTTCCCATAGAACCTTTGACTCCTTAGCTAAGTCATTTCTCACCTTTTGTTAGCTCCCAGTTCACTATAATATTGGGTTAGAGCTACTCACCCACTTCTGGAAAACGCGTTTCACACATATTACAAAACATTTCCATAAGTGGCGAAATTGTCATAGCCTATGTAAAGTGAACATAACAAAAGGCCTCCCCCTCAAAATTTTTCTAAAATCTCTTGTGCCAGCAATAGAAAAATATGTGGCCACCACCATTCCCCAAATAGAAAAGGAAGCTATCAGTAAATATCAACAAATTTGAGCTCATTTATACTTAGTCAGGGTACCTTGACTACGTCCTACCCAATGCCCCTAGATTACAATCATTTAGACAAGAAAAATCGAATGCATCAAGTGTTGTGGATGGTCTAATTTGGACCATCACCCAAAATAAACCTGAAAACACTTTCTAATAGTCTGGAAACATGTATAATGGACAAACCCATTTCCAATCATATGGTGCTCAAATTACAACTCAAATTCCACCCAACATGGGATATCATTTTAATCATCTTATGCCCTCTCAGAACCCTACCATGTAGAGTAACCAATACTCTAACATTCATGGTAACCAATATCCTCCCATGCAGGTTGGTTAGTACCTTCCACGGGTTGCATAGGTGTTGTCCACCTCCCAAACCACTTATGCTAACCTAAGACAAGGGAACCCTTATTACCCTTTTTTAGCATCCCAACAGACCAACCTCATGGCTCATCCTAATGTCGGGGTTAATTTTTTGCAACCTTCTTTCCCACAACAACAACAATGATTTGAATAGTTGAACACAACAAACCCTTCAAATTACAACAAGAAGAAATGAACGAAAAAACAAAATGGGGAACCTTGGTAGGGGGAAACAACCAATAATGACCTTCGCAGGCACCGACTGGAGGAAATGCCCCTAACCAAAACCAGAACCAAGGACAGAATAAAAAAAAAAAACCCAAAAGAAAAACAAAACCCCTAGTATAAGGACTAATCATTATTGTGCTATTTGTGGGGAATATGGGCATTACACCCATCATTGCCCTCAACTCCCAGAGTTGAAGAGGATGAGAGAAACCAGAGGGTAGGTAGGTCCAAATCAACAACCTGCGATCATGGAGAATCCTTCCCACACTAGGGAGTAGTAGCCACCCAACAAGAGCCCACCCCCCACTGGTATCAAATTCTAATTGGGGGCAGTTCGAGTGACCCAACCAATCATGACATTTTTGTAGCCAGAGAGGATGTTCTCCTACAAACAGGAAACTGAGATTATTCAACCCCTCTAGAAACCAATCCTTCCACCTCAACTAACGCTACCACCATGACACCGTTGACATTGCCACGACCCTCTTTCGAAACCATCACAAAGACGATCAAACTTCCAGTATGTTATGTGAGTCAGAATTGAAAGGAAACTCACAACTATAGCATCCTTGATGACTTAATGCAATCACCTTCTACCATGTTATCATTATAGGTTTTGCAAACCTACCCAACCTAACAAAAATCCATTATTTATGCATTAGTCGCAATCCACCCCTCTAATTTGTGTTTGATGGCTTTTTATTTGGATAATTCTACACCAAGGCTTCCATCTATAGTTTCTTTCCTGATCCTAGACACCATCTGGATCATCACCATCCATTATTGTATCGTTGATGAGGGGGAATCTACCTATAGCATGTTAAAATTAGTTTGTCACAAACTAGGATCCCCCAAGCTAACTCCTTCACCCATTACACATAGGGCATACAACGAGAAACCCTTGGCCCTTGTAGGACCTTTTAGAACATCCCAGTAGAGCTCACCAGCAAAATAATTCTTATCGATATCAAAGTCCTTGATGCCTAACTAGATTGCAACATCCTCTTGGGTCATAGTTATATGTACGTCATGAAAATGGTAGCATCATCGTTGTTTCACATCATGTTGTTCACACATGATGGGAATATCATCACAATAGATCAACTTAGATACTATGAGAAAAGGGAATTCACCACCCCCGATGGTATATTACCCTCTGTAGGGTCCCACAGAGATTTGATCCCATCTTTGACTGAAGCAAGCCTAAGGAAGTTCAAGGCATCATCACTCCTAAGCACATATCTAGGAGACCCATATGTAATCTAGCTTATGCCCATAACCCCTTTATGTATGATGATTTTTTCAAACACACCCCATTCTCACAAAGCAACTCAGGACACACTTAGCACATTAACTACTGACTCAATGTTCTTGCCATATGCAATCACTCAAACACCTTTCTTGTATCCCCCATCTGGTTTCGTCTCACACCAAATCATGGAAATACTTACATTTTCAAATATGGATCTCGCGATATCCAACTCCCCACAAGCCATATCAGCAAGTTCAGACATCACCTCATCTAGATTGATCCCTATTGGTACCCCTCCAACCATTACATATTTTGTCCCGCTAATTGTATGGCACCTGCAGGTGCCAAGAAAAAGGACAAGCATAAACTTAAGAAGGTTGAAATCCTAGCCACTTCCTCTCCTAGGGTACCTTTGACCTGTGCATTATGTGATATGTCTGGGCACCCCACCAAATAGTGCCTGAAACTAGAGGAGTTAAAGGCTCTCCTTCACTCCCCATAAAAGACAATGGCCCCACCTCCACCTCTAGGAGACAAAGCCATGCCATCATGTAATAAAGGCTTACAGACCAACCAACCATGCACTATTTACACACATGGTCACTACACCCACAATTTCCCTAATCTCCCTCGTTATCAGGATGCATTGGTGGCCCTCTATTAGACCAACACTATCACACCTTCATTTCATACCACTTCAACTATTGACAAGGTGTATAAAACCATTTATTGTGCCTTTGAGGAAGAATATTTACACTCAGTTCATCCTTGTTCCCATTGTAATTCTACCTCTCACCTATTGTTAGTATCCAATAGGATGGGAAAGCTTCCCACATCAGCCTCGCTAAATACTTCCCACTCCTATGGCCTATGTAACAGATCAGACCATTAGATTAATCAATGCTGAGAGTTGAATAGAATCAGGGACCCTTTTCTCTCATTGGTCCACCTTCCTATCCTGTTTGTTCAAACCAGTCTTGATGTAAGTGCAACCATTGTTACATTTTTTCCCAAGTCCATCATACACAGGACTGCCAATAGCTCCCTCAATTTCAAGAAGCAAGGGAAGCTTTGTGGCAAACTCACGTCAATACCACAAACCCTTCCCATACCGCTGCTACTAAGATCAACAAGTGGCACACACCTTTAAAAAATTCCCTACCACATGACACAAACCCCCCATCATCGTCATGAACCACAAGAGATGTTGTTACACAAAACCATGTATTTCATTGGCACGAGACTTGCATTACATGAAGCACACCCTTGCAACATTTGTACCAACACCTTTCATAATTCAAAGACATGTCCAATGTTGCAAATATTTGGACTGCGTAGCATCCGATGACGTATGCTTCATATAATTCCTGAACTACCTCCTCCCACAAAGGAATATTCCTTGGCTCCCAAGGATGCCAACACCCTCTCTTGAATCTTCTCCCACTCATCATCAAGCTACCATCAGGGAAATTCTCCTACTACTTGGTGTTGATAATGGAAAACACCACAGACGATCCATTTCCTTGTCCATAGGAACCCTAATTCATGTCGTCTTCTCATCATTTCTTAGTTTCTAGATCACTTCACCAATTATGAAGGTTTCACCACCCCCGACTGTGCAAATCCATGCAATCTATGCATTTTCAACATCACTGGGTTCTACGACAACAAAAATTTAATCATTGTCTTGCTGGTAAACCAACACCACCAGGTCATAATCCCATCCTCATGACCTCCCATAACCTCTAACACCATTACACCATCTTTTTCATTTAGATGAAGATATTTGAGAGCCTATGACAAAACCTGAATATTGGGATTCCATGCATCATTGATCTTTCTTTTTACCCGAAAAAGTGTTCACACCTACTACAAAATCAAATCACAATATCTGCTTAGTAGAAACAAAGGACTTCCTACCACCAAGATAGGTAGATTGGTTAAAAACTCCCATCCCTACACCACATGCATTTGAGGAAGGGAACAAGTCAAATATCTCACCTACAGTCAAGGTAGATATTTCCACCAAGCCTGGTATGGTCAAAGAAATCTATCTTGGGGCAACTTTCTCTCTGAAAGAAGGGACTTCTTACAAAGCCTTATTTCAAGAATATAGGGACATTTTTGCATGGTCTTATTTAAAAATTCAAGGAACTAGTCCTACACTCATGGACCACCACATCAACACATGGCCTGATCCTCACCTAGTTAGGAAAATGCAACATTAACTCCACCCTTCCAAGGTAGAAGCGATTAAACAAGAAATTGACAAAATTCATAATGTGTGTTTCATCTACCCTATCACTTACACATATTTGGTTTCTAAACATGTACCCCTCATTAAGAAACAGGGCATTATTCAGGTTTTTACTAACTTCAGAGATCTGAATAGGGCATGTCCTAAAGATAATTACTCTATGCCCTTCATGGATTAGGTAGTCGATGCTTGCATCAAGCATGAAGCCTTATCCTTTATGTATGGCTTCTCAGGGTATAACTAGATTCATATACGACATACTAATCGGTACAAACAATGTTTACTACCCCATGGGGCACATTTTCCTATTGTATCATGCCCTTTAGCCTTAAAAATGTTGGCACCACCTTCCAGTAGGCCATGAATTATATTTTCCATGACTTGTCTCAACTAATACTAGCATATTTGGATGGCCTCATGGCATGATCCGAAAAATGCTTAGAACATTTGGAAGACCTCTGCCTAATTTTTCAAAGGTGTTAGCAATATAGCCTACACTTGAACCCCCTCAAGTGTGTCTTCTGCATAAGTGTAGGATGACTACGAGGATTAATTTGTTCTCAACAATGCATTAGGGTCGACCCTTTGAAGTTCTAGGCCATCCAAGAAGTCCCACCTCTAAGAAATTTAAAGCAATTATAAATCTTGCAAGGTAAGGTTAACTTCTTACACTACTTTGTCCCTAATTATGCAACTTTTGTGCATGGTTTTTAGTGTCTTCTTCATCAAGACATTCCCTTACAGTGGGATTAAGAAGCTCAAAAATCATTTGAGGTCTTGAAATATACATTATCACAAGAACCACTTATTAGCCCACTGACCACGCCAAAGATTGTACCATCTACCTCTCATCATCAAATGTCACCATCATGGGGGTATTAGTCCAAGAAGGAAATGATAGCAAACACGTCATCTATTACATAATCAAGGGCTTCTCTAGGCCTACTTTAAAGTAGGAGCCCATAGAAAAAACTACCTTAGCCCTTGTACACTTAGTATAGAAGCTTCAATATTACGTAATCTTGTGGACTACCACCGTAATC
Source organism: Pinus taeda (assembly GCA_000404065.3). Classification (NCBI taxonomy): domain Eukaryota; kingdom Viridiplantae; phylum Streptophyta; class Pinopsida; order Pinales; family Pinaceae; genus Pinus; species Pinus taeda. The sequence continues at coordinate 25,033 of APFE031061783.1, read as the reverse complement.
ATGAGAATTAATACAATGAGAAACTTGCTCACTCATCTTATGATGAACCATATGTATGCTATATGGGTAGTCATCTTGCAAGAGTTCAACTTAAAATTTGCTTCCCCTAAAAGTAAAAAATCTCTTATTCTTGCAAAATTCATTACGAACCTCCCATCAGATTCTCAAGGGTATCCTATCAATGATGCTTTCCCCAACGAATACCTATTCTTCATATCCAAAACTGACCCCTGGTACGACGATATCCTCCTCTTTCTTCGAACTCAGAAGCTCAATCCAAACCTCTTGCAAAATGATTGATGACCCATTTGCTGTCAAGCCCCTCGTTATCTCCTCAAAGGAGATGTTTTATATCATTGTGGACTGTAAACCATATTACGTTCTTTCCTTGCAATTGATGAATTCGAATAGGTACTAAATGACTGCCATAATGGAGCATGTAGTGACCACCTCTCAAGTATCGCCACTACCCAAAAGATCCATCGTGTTGGATATTGTTGGACTACTCGATTCTATGATTACATTGATGCCATCAAACGGTGAGAGTGATACGAACATTATACCCATTAAGAATGAGTGCCACCAGCTCCTTTGCATCAGGTAATCACAACAGAACCCTTCTCACATTTTCAAGGTGGGCATAAGTGTTTGGTAAATTTAGTGTGTCCTAAATTGCTACTTTAATTATCAATCCGGGAGTCGGAAACTGATGAAGTGTGGCGCACTATATGTGCAAGATAACCTTTTTCTTACTTTTTGTCATTTTTTATTTTTATGTTGTTTTTGGGGGTTTTATCTTCGTTTATCTCATAATGTGAATGGAATTCCTATTCCTAAGTCTCTAGAAGGCAAGTATGGTTATAGGTTTTAAGGCAATTATGTCCTCTATAAGGGTTCCCAAAACCTAACACTTCAAAAGGTCTTAGAATATACTAGTGATGAAAGTAATACTTGAATCAAGAATGAAAATATGTTGCTATTTAAAACAAGTAATTAATGAACTACTGATCATGAAACTATCATTTCTGTTGTTTTCTAAATACAGAAAAATGATTTAAGCTATTGCACTCAAGGAAATCAAAGATTGCAAAAAAAGTAAAACTAAAATCAAATTACATCATTCACAGTTTGATTTCTCACCAGTTAGTCTAGCTATGGCTTTCGGCAATAATTGTCAATGACATGAGCAATCCAATATCTAATTGCAGAAAAATAAACTAAAATTAAATCACAACTTTCATATTTCAATCCCTCGCCAGTTAGTCTAGCTATGGCTTTCGGAGGTAACCGTCAATGAAATGAGCAATCCAATATCTAATTGCAGAAAAGTAAACTAAAATCAAATCACAACATTCATATTTCGATCCCTCGCCAGTTATTCTAGCTATGGCTTTCGGAGGTAACCGTCAATGACATGAGTGAGTTGATTTCTAAAGTAACTTAACAAAGCAATGAACAAGACTGAAATCAACAAAACAGAACTGGAATTAAAATAAACTAAGAAAAGCAAGTAGTAGAGGATCAATTCCATATCACTAGTTATTGTGAAAATATATACAAATTCCCGGGCTACCTACTCTATCCTGAACATGCACACACTGATCAACGTTATACAAGCTTGTAAAGTTCATAGACAGAAGTGAAATGTTAGAAATATATACACAAGTGAATAACTATAAACATGTGCAGTGAAAATAAGTTATACAACAACAATGGAAACGAAACCTCAGTGTGCAGGGGCCCTCTGCACAACCTCGACCAATAGGCTATCAATCCAAAATTACGTTCACGCAAGCATGTAGAACAGAGTCTTCTTGTATATCTCAAAACATAGTTACAGCAATAAAACTAGTGTCATGGCATAGTGAATTATTAACAGCAAAATGACATTCAAAAGACTATCTACTATGCGTATAGAAACGCATTATTTATAACGAGAAACTCACAACTATTTTCCTATGAAACTACGTTGACAGAGGACACGTGAAAAACAACGTCCATGGATTTAGCATCATGGTCACCGAGATTATGCAATCTATTGAAAGCGGCTCTTGGATTCACATCGTGGTTAGCTTACAGGTGTCAGCGTGCCTCTAGAGATCTAGAAACGGCCACGAAAATCTTCACATGTTTGAAAATGGAGTCTTGTTGCCGTAGGACTCCCCTGTTTGACCACCGCTTGACTACCGTTGACCACGTCTTTACCTGATGAATCCATCTAGACCAATAGGACTTGATCCATTTCCTAGTCATTTCCAACTTTCCCATGTGGCTTACTTTGCCTAATGACACCTGCAACCTGGAGTTTAACAAAAACGGCTGTGGAAAGTTGAACCAGCTGCGGAAAGTGGCCGCATTCCACAGCTCATAAGCAAAAATCTAATTCAAACAGCAAACACAGGGAGATAGTTAAAAACCCACTTTAAATGCTCTTTTATGATTAATATGCAATGATGTTGATAGCTTAGGAGGTCCAAGTGAATGGAAAGAGTCTAGGAAAATGTGTAGGAAAGATGCAAGTTCAGGGCTCAACATACCCCCACTGTGAAGGTGTTGCATGTCCCCATGCAACCAAATTTTTTTACCATATTCCCTTTATTCCATGTGCTCTGAGACCTCTCCCAGCACATCCAACCCTCTTCTCCTCTTTCTTGGTGTTGCTAACATCCTGGGCTTTCTCATCAAGCATCTGAATTTGAGGTTGATAAGTGCTCTAGTCAACCTCCTACACTTTTTCTTCAATTTCCTGTTCTTCTTCTGCCACAACCCAAGATGTAACATGGTGTTGTCATGAATGATCTTATCCAATCTGCTTTGTTCCTTTAATCTTTCATTCTCCCTCTTGATGTGTCTATTTAAGACCTCCAGTTCAAAAAAAATTTGTTTCAATGATTGGATTTGAGTGTCCTATGCTGTATGAGGCTGGGTAGATGAAGTGCTTGGTCCTGTGGATGTCTTCTCCAAGGATTCTATATAATCATACATCTCTTGTTGATTCGGGTCTATCTCAGGTGTATTTTTCCTTGGGCTGACCCCAAAATCCTGTTGAGAGGGACTCATCTCCAAATTTGGCCGAGAAGGACTCATGTCAACATGTGGCTAGGAAAGAGGAGTATGGTGTGGGCTACGGTCAAGAGAGATTGCTGGAGGCTGCTCTGGTGTTTCCCCTCCTAAATCAATGAAATGGGGCCCTTTTGTTTGCACTTTCCTCCACTTTCCTCTAAGCTTAGAGCTTCTCCTTAAATGCTGTGGACTAGTGCCTTCTTCCTCCATACTCTGTTTTTCTTTTCGTTTCTTCTTGGCTGCAGCGGATTGTTCCCGAAGATAAGCTAGTCTTTCATATAGTGTTTGGTGGTCTTCTTTTTTGGAAGGGTCTGGGGTCTAATATACAGCTTCTATGTTTCTTTCTCTTTTGGTTTTCTCTGCTTCTTATCCTTAGTTCTTTCCAGCCTCTCTTCTTGATTAACTTATTTAGTTCTGCTAATAGGAGGGTCTTGAATTCTCACACTAGTTTCCTTTCTCCTACTCTTCCTTTTTGTACTGCTCTCAGGTATTTCAGGTGGATCTTGAAAGTAGTTTCTCACCAAAAACCATTCCCAGGTGTCCTTCTCTTTCTTCAACTGGTCTTCAATTAAAATTTTCACAAGCCCGTGATGATACAGGTGGGGTTCTATGTCTTCTATATTCTTTTGGACGGTTGTGCACATCTTTTTCAAGCTAAGCAATAAAAAGTAAGGCATATTGAGGGTTTGATTTTCTAAAACGTTCATCAGCAACCGGGTATGATACATATACATTGATCCAAAGTGGCCTTCACACGTAATAAACTTTTGAATAATCAACAATAAACTGACCCACTTCTCTTCTAAAGCATGGACAAGAATTCCTCATTTGAATATAGTTACATCCATACCTGGATTGCATAGGATAACCCTCCAAGACTTCTCGTCAAAAATTTTGTTCTTGAACCAGCGTTCTCCCTCCTGAGGGAGTTTTGTAGTGGCTGCTATAGATGCCTCGGTGACTGTAAACTTGAGGTCCCCAATTTCCACCTCCAGGCCGTTAAAAGACCTCGCAAAAGCTTTTATAATCTCCTTATTGTAGCCTCTGAACTTTTGAATGAACCGTAGCCACCGTGCCTTCTTCAGTATGTTTCTCACTTGGGGGTACCCCTCTGTAAACTTGGCCCCTTCCAGTTCTGCTCTCGGCAACAAACCCATTCCTTCCTTCTGTTCTTAAAATTCGTTTATGTGAGAAGGGTTTAACAGAGGTGAGACAGTTGGGTTAGCGGGAGTGAACAGGGTTTATGGAGAAAACCAGTGACTGTGAGTGGAAAACAGAGGACATGCAGTGGAAGTGAATTCACGTAATGGAGAGGAGGCTTATGTGGACAAGTTGGAAATGTAACCATGGCTTCAATAAAATAATAGAGGAGTGAAGTGCACCCAACAGAATTTTTAAACTGAATAGCTGCGGAGTAGATGTAAACACGTTCATGAAATTTCTGCGGAATTTGTGCGACAGAGAAGAGCTGTGATCAAATCGACCACGCCCCATGATTACAGGTGGAGTGTAAAAGTGCAGCCAAACATGAGTTAAATCCGAGGGCTAATCATGAGGCTGTTGGAAATATAAATGCATGGTTCGTGGAGGAATCATAGGTCGTGGAATGGTTATGGAGGCTATCACGCCAATCATTGCATATAGTGGAGCTTATGGTTTCATAACTATGCAAAAATGTGCTATGAATGCTATTTGAAATAAATTTCTACTCATACCTTGGAATTTTTGCCACTTGTTGTCCTTTAACCTTTGATCAGCTGCTCCTTGTTGATGCCTTTAGGTACCCCTTGTCTTCATAATATGTCCTCAGTCATACCTATATTTGATTTTTATTATTTTTGCCTATTATCTAACTGCCAATGTTGAATGACAGGGTGCTAGCTGTGAAAACACAACTAGCTACGGAATCAGTTTGCAGCTACGGAAACTGGATTCAGCTACGGAAACTGACTCAACGATCATACGACTGAATGGAGATCGATGGATTGATGACTGAGTGAATGAAAACTGGTCATGAAAAATACTTTTATTGGCGAAATGGAATATATGAAATGAAAGAAATGGAGTGGAATGAAATGAAGTGGAGTGGAATGAAAATGAGAAAGAGAGATTTTTTTGGAAAATATAGGGCGTCAGAAGTTCCTGATTTTCGCCCTGTATTTTCTGTATAAGACTGCCAATCAGTGATTCGTTTTCAAGCTTATACATTTTTTTTTTTTAGAACAGAAAAGAACAAAGGCTAGGCTAGTGGAGAAGAAGGATTCTTCTTCACCAGCCTTATTGCAGAACTATCTTGAAATATTTTGACAAATTCCTCTTTTGAGAGTGGTTTATGATAGATCTTTAATCGGTGACCATTCACAATAAGAGGAGTTTGAAATTCATCAATGGTTTTGATTCTTACCACTCCATTGCTAAAGACTTTGTCAATCTCATATGGCCCAAGCCAATGAGTCTGAAATTTACCTTTGAAGTCTTTAAACTTGGAATCAAATAGCAATGCCCAGTCTCCTTCTTGAAAAATTTTCTCTTTGATGTATTTGTCATGCCACTTAGCTCTTTAATATTGAACTAGATCAATTCTTAGGATTGCTTCTTGTCTGATCTCATCTAGCTCATTCAACTGCTCCATTATATGCTTTTGGGCTTCTGATAGATCCATTCCCAACTGAACTGCCATCTTGAAAGTTTTGATTTGGAACTCAATGGGGAGTAGGATTTCTTTCCCATAAAAAAGTTCATAGGGAGAGTGTCCTATTGTATTTCTCCATGTAGTTCTATAGGCGCACAAGGCTTCAGGAAGCATTTCTGCCCAATCTCTTCTATATAGATGAACAGTTTTAGTGATGATGCTTTCGAGAACTTTGTTTGTAGACTCTACTTGACCATTTTCTTGCGGATGGTAAGGAGTAGATCTTCTGTGCTTGATTTTGTATTCTTCCATCAGCTCCTCCACCAAGTTGGATGTGAATTGACTTCCCTGATCTGTCACAATTTCTCTTGGAACACCAAAGCAAGTAAAAATATCCTCATAAAGAAAACTGATAACTGAATTTTCAGTAGCAGAAAATAATGCTTTGGCTTCTACCCATTTAGTGACATAATTAGTACATACCAATATATACTTCTTTTGTTTAGATGGTGGATTAATAGGTCTAATGAAATCTAAAGCCCATTTTTCAAAGGGTTCAACGAGTATCTATGGTTGCAATGGCATTTCATTTGAAAGGGTAGGTTTCCCTACTCTTTGGTAGCTGTCACACCTTTTGACATATTGTTTTGCATCTTTGAAGAGGGAAGGCCAATGATATCCTAAAGAGAGGATTTTATAGGTTTTCCTTTTGTCGGGAAAGTGTCTGCCGCATGGTTCATCATGACATGCCTTGAGGATATCAGGCATTTCATCTTCCCTAACACATCTTCTGATCACAAGATCTAGCCCTGTTTTCAACAATTTGTTAGAAATCCATGAATATTTTGAACTCTCCTGAATAATCTTTCTTCTTTCACTAGGAAATAGATGTGGAGGTAGTTTCCCTGTAACTAAATAGTTAGCAATATCTGCATACCAAGGGGTCTTAGTAGTTACTACAAATAAATATTCATCAGGAAACTTATCCTCTACAGAAGAATCTTCTTTAGTATTCTGGATCCTAGACAAGAAACCAGCTACTATATTTTGTTTGCCTGGTCTATCCAACACATTAATATTGAATTCCTGTAAAAGTAGGAGCCACCTTGTAACTCTGCCATTAGTAACAGGTTTGTTCATTAGATATCTAATCGCAGAATGATCAGTATGAATAAAAGTTTCATAGCTTGTTATATAATGTCTGAACTTATTGATTGCATGAACAACAACTAAGAATTATTTTTCAGTTACAGTATAGTTCAACTCAGTGGGAGTCAAATTTTTACTGGTAAATGGCATAAGGGACTAAATATTTTTGACCCAACACAGCTCCTAGAGCTATATCTGAAGCATCTGTAGAAATATGGAAAGGGAGCTTCCAATTTCGTCCTCTCAAGATAGGCACTTAAGATATTCTTGTTTCCAAAGTTTCAAATGTTGATTGACAATCAGGATCCCATTTGAATTCACAGCCTTTTGTAAGCAGTTTGAAGAGTGGAGATGCTATTTTAGTGAAGTTTTCTATAAATCTTCAATAGTATCCAGTAAATCCTAGAAAAATTCTAACATCTCTTTGACTTTTGATCTATCAACTTTTGATCTATCAACTTTTGATCTATCAACTTTTATCCCATCCCCTCAAATATGATGTCCTAAGACAATACCTTCAGTAAACATCATAAAGAATGTTTCATGGCTTAATGAAAGGTTTGTTTCTTTACATCTTATAAGGACTTTTTCCAAATTTTCTAATGCCTCTTCAAATGAATCACCATAAACTGTAAAATCATCCATATAAACCTCTACACAA
>APFE031061783.1:1436-15493 GCA_000404065.3 Pinus taeda | reverse complement strand
TTTGAGACTCAACTCCTTTATTGTTTTTGCTAGAATAGGAATCTCTCTAATGGCTTGTAGCAAGGGAATCTTGATACAGATATTTTTTAATTCATCTAGAAAGTCATAGTTAGGCAACAAGATTTGTTTTTCCACCCCTTTATCAATTTGTAATCTTTAAGGGAAAGGAGGTGCAGATGAAGATGCAGGTTGCTCAACTATAGGAGTTGTGGGGGTTAACTTTTCTTTCTCTTTTTGAATGTTTGAGTTTTGAAGAGATGCTTCCTCAGAACCTTTATTGACTTTAAAGGAGTCCTGTGTAGAGGTGTCTTGCTCTTGAACATCTATAGAAGGTTTTTCTAAAACTCTACCAAACCTGAGTTGTACATCATTAAGAGGAACAATCATATAGGTAGGAAATTGTTGTCCTTCTATCATGTAAGAATTCGGAGGAGTTTTGTTGTTAGGATTCGGCAATGGCTGTGCTGGAAGTTGATTTGTCTTTTGTTGGAATGGAAGAATGAGTTGAGGATTTGGATTTTGTTGAGAGGGTTGTTGTTGTGGAAATGGTAATGAAATTTGCGGATTTTGATTTGGAAGTTGGGGAGTCTGTTGATTTTGAAAAGATGGAGGATATTGATAAAATTGGGCAAATCTCCCATAAGGATTATGCATTCCTTGTGCCCATGATTGATATGGATTTTTAGGTTGGGGCCAAGGTTGTTACCAATAATTCCAATTTGGCGGGGGTTGAAAGTTCATAGGGTTGTTAAACCCTTGATTTTGTTGCCCCTACCAAGGTCTTCTTGAAACAAAACAGAGAGATTCTATTGAATTTGGATCCTCTTGAAAGACATCCTTGAGTCTAGGAATTGAAGGACAATCCTTGGTCTCATGACTTTCTGAGCAAATCATACATGTTTCTACAACTTTTGCGTCCAAGGGGCATTCCCTTAGAGCATGTTTCTTCCTACATTTTGGACAAAAGATGACCAAGGCACCAGCTTCTGTTTTCTGCTTGTTTTGTATTTTAAGGGTGTTTAGCTGTTCACTAAGGCTTCCCAAAATATCAGTTTTGAATTCATCAAGCATATTGCCAATCTCTACCCTACTTACTGATCCAGTTGCAGATTTGTTTGCTCTAATAAGAGAAGGATCTCTAGGCCCTTTTCCTGTTTTAAATTTTCCTCTTGAGAGATGGACACATAGTTTTGCTATGTCACGAAGTGGAAGTTGAGAAATGTTTCCTTTCCCCCTCATGTTTAAAATATCTATCCATTCATCTCTAATGGCTTTCAATAAAAGGGCTTTCAAGGTTTCCTCATCTAAGTTGCTCATATTTGCTCTCTTTAAGTTTTATTGAAAGCTTTCAAGTAAATCCTCCAAGTTTTCATCTTCTCTTTGCATCATCTTGAATACCTCATCCTTATGATTGGTGGGCATGCAATAATCCAGGTATCTATCCAAAAATGTTTATTGCATATCATTCCAAGTCCTAATAGACTGAGGGACTAATCCCATGAACCATTTGAAAGTAGCTCCTTTCAATGTTGAAGGAAATAGTTTGAGTTTTTGAGAGTCTTCCTTATAGTCATAGGTTCAGCACAAGACTTCAAACTCAAATAGAAATGTCTCGAGATCCTCACTTATCAACCCATGAAAATTTGGGAGGAAAGATGGTGAAATATTTTTCATTGTCGTATGAGTTTCCTCATCGACTATAGGGAATCCAAATGAGTTATCTCCATCCCTATTTCCTCCGTTGTTACCTCTACCTCCTCCATTATTTCCTTCTCCTCTACCTCTACCCCCTCCTCCAAATCCATCTACTACTTCCTCTGTCATGATAGTTTCCTCAGATTCCTTTGGTTCTTCTATTAATGGCAAACGAGGAAGAATTTCCCCCTCCTCTTCTTCAGGTGATTCTACTTATTTGATTACAATGTGTTCCCCTGTAGAAGTGAAGAAAGGTTCTTCTCCTAGATCAGATTCAGTAGATAGTGTGGGAGCGTCTTTTAATTCAGCTGCTGCTCCTTGAATTCCAGGAATCCTAAGGCTAGGAGTAGATGGAGGTGTATCTTGTCTATGCCTTGAAGAAGCTGGAGTTGTAAAAATCAAACTTTTGGCTCTAGCTATAAACCTTCCCCAATAATCTCTTGCTCTATGCATGTCATTTTTTATTTTTTATTTTTCTGTCAAGTCAGACCAATAATTCTCTTTCTGATTTGCCAGATCACACTAGGTGCAAGAAGAGAGCATAATCAAGAAATTATTGAACTAACAATTCTCTTTTCTAATCCTCCTGATCACACTAGGTGCAAGAGGAAAGCATACTTTGAGAAGTTATCAATTTTCCCTTCTTTGATTTTTGTTTTTTTTTTAAGATATTGGCTACCTAGTTACACTTCGCCGGCAACGGTGCCAAAATGTTTGGTCAATTTAGTGTGTCCTAAATTGCTACATTAATTATCAATCCGGGAGTCATAAACTGATGAGGTGTGGTGCACTATATGTGCAAGATAACCTTTTTCTTACTTTTTGTCGTTTTTTATTTTTATGTTGTTTTGGGGGGTTTTTATCTTCGTTTATCTCATAATGTGAATTGAATTCCTATTCCTAAGTCTCTAGAAGGCAAGTATGGTTATAGGTTTTAAGGCAATTATGTCCTCTATAAGGGTTCCCAAAACTTAACACATCAGAAGGTCTTAGAATATACTAGTGATTAAAGTAATACTTGAATCAAGAATGAAAATATGCTGCTATTCAAAACAAGTAATTAATGAACTACTGATCATGAAACTATCATCTCTGCTGCTGTCTAAATACAGAAAAATGTTTTAAGATACTGCACTCAAGGAAATCAAAGATTGCAAAGAAAGTAAAACTAAAATCAAATTACATCATTCATAGTCTGATTTCTCGCTAGTTAGTCTAGCTATGGCTTTCGGAGATAATCGTCAATGACATGAGCAATCCAATATCTAATTGTAGAAAAGTAAACTAAAATTAAATCACAACATTGATATTTCGATCCCTCGCCAGTTAGTCTAGCTATGGGTTTCAGAGGTAACCATTAATGAAATGAGTAATCCAATATCTCATTGTAGAAAAGTAAACTAAAATCAAATCAGAACATTCATATTTCGATCCCTCGCCAGTTAGTCTAGCTATGGATTTCGAACGTAACCGTCAATGACATGAGTGAGTTGATTTCTAAACTAACTTAACAAAGCATATGAACAAGACTGAAATCAACAAAACAGAACTAGAATTAGAAGAAACTAAGAAAAGCCAAGTCAACAGAGGATATTTTCCATATCACTAGTTATTGTGAAAATTATATACACATGCCCAGGCTGCCTACTCTATCCTGAAACATGCACACACTGATCAGCGTTATACAAAGCTTGTAAAGTCATGGACATAAGTGAAATGTTAGAAATATATACACAAGTGAATAACTATAAAACATGTGCAGTCAAAATAAGGAAATGATACATAAAGACTGTACAGCAACAATGGAAACGAAACCTTAGTGTGCAGGGGCCCTCTGCACAACCTCGGCCAATAGGCTATCAATCCAAAATTACGTTCACACAAGCATGTAGAACAGAGTCTTCTTGTATATCTCAAAACACAGTTATAGAAATAAAACTAGTGTCATAGCACAGTGAATTCTTAACAGAAAAATTACATTCAAAAGACTAACTACTATGCGTATAGAAACGTGTTATTTATAACGAGAAACTCACAAATATTTTCCTATGAAACTACATTGATAGAGGACACGTGAAAAACAACGTCCATGGATTTAGCATCATGGTCACCGAGATTATGCAATCTATTGAAAGCGACTATTGGATTCACTTCGTGGTCAGCCTACAGGTGTCAGCGTGCCTCCAAAGATTTAGAAACGGCCACGAAAATCTTCACGTGTTTGAAAATGGAGTCCTATTGCCATAGGACTCCCCTGTTTGACCACTGATTAACCACTATTGACCACGTCTTTACCTGATGAATCCGGCTAGAACAATAGGACTTGATCCATGTCTTGGTCATTTCCAACTTGCCCATGTGGCTTACTTTGCCTGATGACACCTGCAACCTAGAGTTTAACAAAAACGGCTGCGGAAAGTTGAACCAGCTACGGAAAGTGGCTGCATTCCGCAACTCATAAGAAAAAATCTAATTCAAATAGCAAACACAAGGACATAGTTAAAACACCACTTTAAATGCTCTTTTATCATTAATATGCAATGATGTTGATAGCTTAGGAGGTCCAGGTGAATGGAAAGAGTATAGGAAAATGTGTAGGAAAGATGCAAGTTCAGGGCTCAACAATAAGTACATTGTGGTCACATTTGACTACTTTACCAAGTGGGAAGAAACCATGCCTACTTATAACAACACCATTGATACCGTTACATGGTTCTTCTTTAACCATGCTACCACATGTTTTAGTGTCCCTAAGTAGTTGGTCTTGGATCATGGTAAACACTTCGAGAACGTGATTTTGCAAGAATTGTCCCAACTCGTGGGCTTCTCCCATGAGTTCTCTTCTCTATAATACCCCTAGTATAACAACCAGGTAGAAGTTGTCAATAAAGTCCTCAAAACAATGTTGTAGTATATGGTGAACAATCACAAAACCAATTAGCATCACATGGTCTTCTCAACCTTGTGGGCATACCACACATTGGTCAAGACATCCACAGGGTTCACACCTTCCCATTTAGTTTACGGGGTCAAGGTCGTACTCCCTATTAAGTGCGAGATCCCTACCTTACGCACAACCATCAAGATTCTCCAAAATACCTCACCTTTAGAACAGAGGCTAGCATAGTTGGAAAACGTCGATGAAAGTCGGCGAGAATCTCTCCAACATAATGAAGCCCACAAAAAGAGGAAAAAAGGATCCTTTAATTCCAACATCACCCCTTGTTCATTCATCTATGGAGACGTAATCTTTCACTATGATGTCGCCAAAGAAGATTTAGGACCAATAAAGTTCAAAACTTTATGGAAAGGCCCATACATAATTGAACATTTCCTTCTCAAAGGTGTCTATATGTTAGCATAGCTAGATGGGACTTGTCTCAAGGACCCCGTCAATGGGCTCTACCTCAAAAATTCTTCCCATAAATCTTAATTCAACATTATGATGTAGAAGCATGCACCTTGAATTATTTTTTATGATGATAACCTCATCACAAATTTATTTTAAAACCACATTTTCATCATGTGTCGCAAATGGATCATTATCTAGCTTACCACCACAGGTTTGTTGATGGTGCTTCTCGATGGTTGCAAAATATCACTGCAACAACCTGGGCCATATACTCCCCTATCCCGATGACCCTCCACAAGAATCAGCTTTGAATTGGATCATCCATCAATAATCAAGCTAAATATGATGTCGTTATTGGCCTCTTGGTTGATGCCTCCCACCTAGGCATCAGTCACCTGCATGTGTTCCTTGACTCCCAACTTGTTTTCTTGTAGTTAAACAGAACCTTTAGGGTACGTGACCCTTTTCATTTTTCATAAATTTGTGAATGCATAAATTGTAGCACATGGTTTTAATCATATCACATTTTCATACATAGGAAGAAGTCAAAATCCTATAATTGATTGTATCACTAATCAATCCTAAATTGGCATGCATCAGATATTGTTATGCAACCAACTCACGAATAGTTAGATCAACGAATTAAAAATTATCCTCTTCAAGGGGGAACCCTCTTTTACATTACATAAATGAACAATTGTTGGATGGTACAAATGATAAGACCTCCTTTGTATATATAGGGGTCTAAGGGCTCACAATATAATCACAGTCTACGTAACAATAATAATAAGCGCACAACAATCACTATAGTGGGCTTCTATTGGGTACAACAATAACAATATGGGGGCTACATGGGCACAACTATAATAATAAGGGTGATACACTAGTATTATAAGGACCTAACATGCCCCTCTCCTTCAAAAAAGTGTTGTCCTCAATGCTTCAGTAGTTCTGGATGCTTCTATATAAAATTCTCATCCTCCCATGTGGAATATTCAGCGGGTAAGTTCTTCCACTTAATGAGATACTCTGAAATTAAACAATTCCATAGATGTCGAGTTCTTGTTTTCGTAAACACGTTAGGCTCAAAAATGATTTTTCCTTCATCAATTTCTGGCAACATTGTTTGAACTAGAAGCTTGTCACCTATAACCTTATTTAACCATAAAACATGGAAAATTGGGTGTATTCGGGAACATGTAAGCAGCTCCAATTTGTATGCCATAGTACCAATCTCTTGCAACACCTTGTAAGGGTTGTAGTACTTGGGTGATAATTTATTATCGTTATTAGCTTGCTTGAGAGACATTTGTTTTTATGGTTGTAGCTGTAAAAATACCTAATCACCTACATCAAATCTGCTTTCTTTGTGATGCTAAATTGCATGTTGTTTCATTTGATTCTGCGTTAGAGTGAGGTTATCATTTAAGACTTGGATAAATTGTTTTCGATGCTCGATGTGATCTTCCACTACTTGAACCTTATAATTTTCTCTTAAAGATGATGTGATGGATGGTGGATGATATCCATAAAGTTCCATAAATGGGATTATTTTTGTTTCAGTATGGAAGGAAGTGTTAAACCACCATTCAACTAGAGGTAACCAGTTGACCCATTGTGGATTTTTTTATATACAAAGCAATGAAGATATCCTTCCAAACATTCATTCACTATCTCAGTTTTCCCATCAGATTAAGGATGATAAGATGAGCTATGAGTTAATTCAGTACCAAGACAAGAAAATAATTCCATCCAAAAATTTCTAGTGAAAATGGGGTCTCTATCACTTACTATGATATTTGGATTTCCATGAAGCTTTTTAATTGTTTCCATAAATGTAATAGTAACTATGATGGCTTTAAAAGGATGAGATAATGCACAAAAGTGTGCATACTTGGTAAGTCTATCAACTACCACCATGATGACATTTTTTCATTTAGACTTGGGTAAACCTGTGATAAAATCCATTGGTACCTCTTCCCAACGCTAACTTGGAATGGCTAAAGGTTGTAGCATACTCGCGGTCTTAACTGTCTCAACTTTATTTTGTTGGAAAACCAAACATTTTGCCACAAATTTCTAAATATTAGATTTAAGGCCATCCCAAAAAAATTCCTTCTTAGACTTATGGAAAGTTTTTAAAAGTACTGAGTGCCCTCATAAGGGAGAGATGTGCAATTCCAAAAGAATCTTTTGTTTGAGTTGGGAACTCTTACAAAGATATAAGCGATATTTGTACCATAATGAATTATTTTCTAGTTAAATGTATCAGATGTGCTTGGATCTTGCTACAACTTTTGAATGAGTGACCATATCTCTTCATCATTCTTCCATTCACCCCTTGCTTTGGTTATCCACTCAGGTTGGATAATAGAAATGGAACAAATCAATACTTCCACATCCTCATCCTTTCTTGAGAGTGCATCTGCAACAACATTTTGCTTCCCTTTTCTGTAGATGATTTCAAAGTCATAACCAAACATCTTTGTCACCCATTTTTGCTGCTCTTCTGAAGATAATCTTTGGTCCAAAAAGTATTTAAGACTATCATGATTTGTTTTTACCTTGAAGTGTCTTCCCATTAAGTAAGGTCGCCATTACTTTAGTGCATGTATTATTGCCAGCATTTCCTTCTCATAAATAGGTTTGTGTAGATATTTTCCTTTGATTGGACGACTTTCAAAAGAAATGGGTCTTCCTTCTTGCATTAAAACAACACCAATTCCATTTCCTGAAGCATCACATTCCACAATAAAAGTTTTTGTGAATTCCGGCGTAGCTAAGACCAGTGCTTAGCACATTGCCTCTTTAAGATGTTCAAAGGCCTTCGTTGCTTTTGGAGTCCAAGAAAATGCATTTTTCTTCAGTAATGAGGTTAGAGGTGCCACTATTCTCCCATAATTCTTAACAAAATTGCAATAATTCCCTATCAACCTGAGAAATCCTCGAAGATGCTTTATGGTTGTGGCGATTTTCCATTCCTCAATGGCTGTAATTTTATTAGGGTCTACCTTAACACCCTCATGAGATACAATATGAACCAAATATTCCACCTCCCATACTCCAAAGAAACATTTGAAGGTTTCTTCATATAATTGTTTCTCCGCCAATAGTTTGAGCACCCTGTCAACATGTTGAACATGATCCTTCCAAGACTTGTTGTAGATTATTATATCATCAAAAATACTAACAAATATTTTCTAAGGGTGGGTTTGAAAATGGAATTCATCAAACCTTAAAATGTGGAAGCTGCATTAGTAAGGCCAAAAGGCATGACCAAAAATTCATAATGACCCTCATGAGTTCTGAATGTTGTTTTCGAAATGTCTTCATTCTTATTTCTAATTTGATGATATCCTAAACAAAGACCCAACTTGGTGAAGTAAATTTTTCCATGTAATTCATCCAAAAATTTATCAATGACAGGAATGGGAAATTTATGTTTAATATTGATCTTATTGAGATCCCTATAATCCATCATTCTTTTGCACTAATACTACTAGAGTAGAGAAAGAACTGTCTAGGTTGAAATATACCAGCCTCTAGCATTTATGCACCCATACTTTCAATTTCACTCTTTTGGGCATAGGATATCTATAGGGTCTGATGTTTGGAGGAACACTTCCTAGAATCAAGTGAACCGCATGATCCTGATGACGAATAGGTGGGAGGCGTTTGGGAGTCTCAAAAACCTTGGAATGATTGTCCAAGACTTTTTGGAGATCTAGAGAAATAGATGCTTTTGATGTTTGAACCCCTAATGAGCATAATTTTGTAATTACACCCCATTGTTCTTTCTTTAGAGTCTTTGTCCTACCATTAGATATGATTATCTTTCCTAGTTTCCCTACGATAACCCTTCATTCAAATTCCTTTCCTTCCCAAAAAAAATTCAAGAAAAGTTCATGAAAATTGAAAGATATCGTCCCCAAAGATTGTAACCATTGCACTCATAGTACAACATCAGCACCAACCATTGGAATGGAAATTATTGGACTATTCAAGAGATATTCCCCCATGGTTAGCTTGATATTATGACACTTGAGAAATTTATAGTTCCTCCATTTGCAGCAATCACTTGACACTCTGTTGCTTGATATAGGAAGCAATTCAATTCCTTCGCTATGTTACAATGAATAAAACTATGGGTACTACCTGAATCAATCAACACTATTACCTTTTTCTTCTTGATATATCCTTCTCTCTTGAGAGTTTGAGGAGTGGTAATTCCTACTAATGCATTACAAGATATGGTCGGATTCATTTCTTCTTTCTCTGGGGTTGGTTCCTTGTGTATATCCTCCTCTTTTGATGTTTCTTGTTCCTTTTCTTCCTCCTCTTAACAATCTACGTAGAACAATTTCTTCTTAGCACACTTATGACCTTCAGTGTATTTGCTATCACAAATGTAATAAAGACCTTTTTCTCTTTTTTCCTCCAATTGTTGTGTTGTCAACCTTGTAGGTTGTGGAAGACTATGAGCAACAACACTTCCATATTTATAGCTATGAGCGGTAGACTTCCTTATTGCCATAATTTTGCTTTCAACTTTTCTTTCCACCCTGAATGCCTTCTCCAATGAACCGGTTTCCCAAAGGTGAACCTCATGTTGGATGTTATCTTTTAAAGTCCCTATAAAGACATCAATCCCATGCTCCTTTGGAATATTGGTTACCCTAATATTCAATTTTTTGAAATCTTCAATGTGCTCCACAATTGAACCGTTTTACTTGATAATTATCAATTGGCTAAAGAATGTGTTTTTCTTTGTATCTTCATAATGTGCTATTATTTCATTTGTCAAAATAGACTAGATGACAAGTGGTTTATGAGAACAAAGTCATCTATACCATACAAACTGATTGGGTTCTAAATATAAAGCAATACGTACCTTTTGTGAGGGTTTCACATCATGTATATCAAAATATTATTCCATATGTAGTATCCAAGTTACCATATCCTTGCCACCAAACTTCCTCATATCTATCTTTGGAATGTGGTTGTTCTTAAACCCCACATTTGAGTCTCTAAAATTGTAATTGATATTCCTTTATCTTAATCATGATTTTCATGGATTGGCTTGTCACCATTGGGACACCTTTCTTCCAACAAATTTTCCAAACCTTCCTTCAACCCCTTTATCTTGACATTAATCATTGCTACCATGTCTTCTTTTAAACCGTCATTCAAAACTCCCACGTCCATTTTTATACCATCTATCTCAGCTTCTGTTACTTTTTATGAGAGCGAAATTTGTTGCACATTAGGGGATTTTTGAGGTCTAAAATGGGCCTCCTAAGGAAATTATAAAATAATAGTGGAAATAATAAAATAAGATTAGATGACGTCATCAAATTCTAGAGGGAAAAAAGAAAAAACTATTTTTTCAACTCGTATTTTCAACTTATCTCCCTATGGGTTTACTCAAATTTTGAGCGGAAACACTTGTTGGATTCATAATTTGATTCCTCATCCAAGGATTACCCATGTTGCATACTTTTGATGGACCCCCCTACATGAAAAATCAGAAATAGAAAAGTGTGATTTTTCATGTATTTCTCATTTTTCGTGTAGCAGGGTCCATCGAACGTATGCAATATGGGTACTCTTTGGATGAGGAATTAAATTTTTCATCCAACGAGTACTCCCTCCCAAAATTTGTGTAAAACCTTAGGGAGATAAGTTGAAAATACGAGTTGAAAAAGTAGTTTATTATTTTATTATTTTTAATCTTTTTACTTTTTTACTCCAAAAATGGTGAATCATCCCCCATGGTTGATATCATCATCTTGAATCATATTGGTTCTTATAAGGTTTATTTTGGTTGTACATTTTTCTTAGGAGGCCCATTTTAGACCTCAAAAGTCCCCTAATGCTTTGTCGCGTAATTTTGATATATCACATTGCATTTCTTCCTCTTCTTCATGTGTCATAGTAGAGATTTCAGGTTGCTTATTAGGTGTTTCCATTTTATTTCTTTGGGTCATCAATTAATGATACTTATGCTTCATTATTCCCTTTGAATCACATCAAACTATCTATTCAAACATAATTTATGCAAATTTTAAAAAATACACACCTTTTTCTTGCTTTGTAGGAGCTCGATATTGAATATGTTGTATCTATGTAGTTTCTGATCTCCAAGATTTGAAATTTCATATTTTAGTATCCCTTTAAGTCCTATTTCCAACTCCACAATTTTGATTGAGATTGTTTTCTTCAAGAAAGAGTTATGCCCAATCTCCCATGATGACCTAATTATAGATTGGTTCAGTAGAGTGAACTTGTACGGTGTTCCATTTTTCACTGTTTCGACATTCGGCCTAGAAAATGATACCAAAAAAACTAAATTCCATCCTCTTTCTATCACTTTTTACAAAATTTAAATCCGATGCTCATAGAGAAATTTATGACGATTCTCCCAAGGTCATCTGTTTGAGATGGAATTATGGATGTTGCACAAACCCTAACTTCCTCGAATCATACCTTCACAAATATAGTGAGACAATATTTGAAATTCACTCACGCGGTTTAGCAAGATTTCGGCTCCACATTGTTTCAATTTCAGTGTCTGAATCTTCGTAGAAAAAGGTTATAGCGAAAATTCCACGATGACATGTTTGAAGCAGTGAAACCTTAGAATCCAAAGCTCTGATACCAAATGTTATGCAATCAACTCACAAATAGATAAATCAATGACTTAAAAATTATATAGGGTTCTAAGGGGTCACAATATAATAAAAGCCTACATAACAACAATAATTTAAGGGCACAACAATAACAATAAGGGGGATACACTAGTATTATAGGGACCTAAAAAATATACATCATCATCAAGACACATGAATCAAAATGAACATGTCCATCAAATAAATGCAAATACATCCCATATAACATATAGGCACACCATGAGAGAGGAAAAAAATAACTCAATATATATATATATATATTTATATATATATATATATATAATATATATATTTATATATATATTATATTATATATATATATATATATATTATATATATCATCTAAGAAATATGTTATATCCATTGGTCATAGCCAGAAAAATGAGTCATTAACAAAAGGGGAGCATCCTCATAATGGGTGCTTCCCCTGGTATATGATATCCTACATCTATGGTTGGGGCCCAATGACCCCTACATCGCCTAGGCCCCCTGCACCACCTAATGGAGGTCTTGCCTCATCTGGTGCAGGAGCCAAAATTGGTCGCGCAATAACCATTGCCACTGCCACTCACCAAGGAAGTGGGTGCTACTCCTTATCTCGTGACATCATCCTCTTAATGGTGTCCTCACCCAGAAATTCCCACCCAATGTCAGGCATACACCCGATTAAATATTCCAAGTGATCACATGCATCGTCAACAACCTCTGCCCAATCTCACAGTCACTCTAGTAGCACTAGCCCCACCAAGTGCATGTGGATCAGACCCTACCAACCTACCTAAAGGGTTATCTCGCGGTCCAACATCTACAAGAAAACATAAATAATATCAACATAAAGATATATCATTAAAAAAACATATACAAATCATAACATTTTGAAATCATACTCGCATACTTACTTGGCCCTAAACATCGCCTGGGGGTAAGCTCATCTTTGGATCTCCTCGGAAATCCACACCAGCATAAGGGAACTCAAGAATCAACTAAGGGTTGGACTGAAATGCACCCTTAACTATGGGCATCCAATACTACCCTACCTCCCCCCCACCTACCCATGGAATCAAGGGTGATAAATGTCAAATCTATGGCTCTCTCAATGGCCAAGGTGGCACCAGTATCACTGGCCGCAACATCACTACTCTCTCGTAATTAATGTTGTACAAGACACTGCCATAGAAAAATCTGCTCACCTTGCCTCTAACAACCTATGAAAATAGTCTAGTTATCATCTAATGAAGGCATCCCTCCTAATCAAAGAAGGTTCCTTCCCGCATCCTCTCTATCACTACAATCTGGAAACCTAAAATCTAGCTTTGGGCTGTTGACCCCACCAACCGTACTATCATAGCCACCGCCGCCTACATCTCCAAATCCAAAATGGATGCAACATAGATGCAACCTTGGTCAAGTGGATCATATCGGTAGTGATCATGAGCCTAAGCTATCAGCACCACCCCTCTTTGTGGGAGCTCTATTGGTAACACCTCACCTAGAGGTACCAACCTTGTAACAAAATACACATCCACCTCCAGGTGAATTCCAAGAGTGTGCCTCGAATGTCAAAAACCTTCCTATTTAGCTGCCATCAACTGACCATAAAGTGAAGGAAGTCTTCCTACAACCTCAGCAGAGGATTTTGAACAACCTTCAGTAACCCCCAGCTCACTATCTAAGCTTGATCTTGAGCATCATCGACCACTGTAGTATGCAAATAGTCCCAATCACACTCAGGCCATGTCACCATCCTGCCCAAAAGCTAGCAAAACCAAGAAATTAGCCCCATAAACAAAGTTTTGAATTTATGGTAGTAACACATGTATGTTCCAAAAATAGGTGTGTGGTTGTGCATCTGTTACCCAAACAAATGCGCAATGCCATGCACCTTGTTGTATAGGTAAATCCCCTCTGCGGACAAAGGCGATCCCACTAGCCTAACTGAGGTCTAGCAACAATCAAACAACACTAACACGCAGGTTCCTAATTGCAAAATAAAGGCCAAGATGAGAGCCTACCTCGAATCCAACGCTTATATTCGTGGAAGGGTTGTCGCTTCCATTCTTTCGCTTCAGCTGGTCGCAATCCTCACGATCCCCGTGAACAGACACCTGCACAAGCAAAGGACAAGATAAATACAAGCATAAAATCCGGGAAATGCAACTATGTACCAGTCAGAAAAGATACAACTCAAACATCATAATAAAGACACATGAGTGGAACCATAATGATAGTCGTCTATTATTATTGATAAAACAAAAGAGAATACAACCAAGTTCTGACGTCAAATCCTCCTTTGGTTGGGTCCAGCCAGCAAGTCCCTCAAG
>APFE031061781.1:0-26278 GCA_000404065.3 Pinus taeda | reverse complement strand
TCTCTTGTTTATCGATCACCCCAAAAAAATTGAACTAATATATTGTTGGTTGGATGTATTAAGCATGATTTAAAGGTTAAAAATGAAACATAATCATGATTTTGTATTATGTTTAAGTTAATGAAGGGTGCCATTATAACTTGACTTTCTTGAACAAATGATTAGTACAATTTTAGAAATGTATATGTTTATCAAAATCATAAACTAGACCAAGACATATGACACAACTCAACAATAAATCATCTCCCACAATAATCAATGCACAAATCCCAAGATGTTTATACTATTCATATTCAAATTAGGTCTTTAGCTTATATGAAGGGGTCATATCATTTATAGAATAGGTCTAAAAATTCCCTAATTTATACTGCCATATTGTGGCATCCACTTAGTATCATGGTGATCAACATAATATATCAACTTGAGGTATCTCGAATTCAAGTAGTGTTTGCTCCATTGGAAAGATATCAATATGTAGGATGAAACATTTCTTGCAAACATTTTAACCCAAAACTACTCATTTAAGGCCTTTAATGGGTTTTACAAGCTTCTAGAACCAAAATCACCAAAGTAACACATGCCCTTAAAATGGGCCCTATAAGCAAATAGCTCCATTTTTATACCTAGAAAGTACAAAATAGATGACAAACTATATATTGATCCATTTCAAATAAATGAAAGTGATAGTAACACATAATAACGCTGAAATGAAAAAACATATCTCAGCTTATTATATGGTATGTGACTCAAGAAATAAATATTAGGATAATATAAATAAAGTGAACAACAAGAGACAACAAAACCAAAGGAAGCAACCCAATATATTGATGTTCGCTCAATTACATAATTCTATTCCATTACATTGAAATATAAAGGAGGAAAGGATCAAAGTGATGCAAAGATAAAAGTTCTCACTATGACAATAATTGTATCAAGTTAATCCTTCCAATACATGTCACCACAAAACTTTATGGGTATTGTACATAGTATGGAACCTATTACAACCTAAAACATTACATTTTTTACAATACATTTTTTCACCTTTCATATTCTACAATAAATAATTTTTGTATGTTTACAGAACAAGAGGGTGCAAGACCACTATTAATACAATAACCCGAAAGTCAGCAATGGAACTAACAAACACTTATATAAGGAAAGGATTCATTCAATGTTATGGGGCTTACTGTGTATGTGCCAACTTTGAACATTGAGGCTATTTGGGACACTAACAACCTCAACTACAACATCCCATTGATGTTTCCAAGGAATAAGGGGCTAAGTTGATAGGGTGATACGAGTGTTAACGCATCAATATTAGCACCAAGCTTTTTTGTTGAAGAATTAGGGCCAAAGGAAAGGGTGTTTATATCAAGGGTGAGGAGAAAATGATAGGAAACAAATTTCATTCATAATTTTTTTATGAAACCCTAATTCGCCATGATCATGGATGTTGCATGTACATACTAATTGATATATGAATAAGTAATATCCTTGCATTTCTTTCATCACGATTTTCATATATTCAAGTGGATTAAGATAAAGAGGACAAGAATGTCCACTAGATTTTTATAGTAAGCACAATTCCTTTTTAAAACTTCAAAGGTCAATTTTTTTTTACTTCATAAACAACTTGGCTTACAACCATTTCTTCTTTCCCTATTTAGATTTAGAAATATTTGTGTTAGAAATATTTGTGGAAGTAGTTTATTTAAAACATTTTGAATTAGTGGTCTTTAGTAGGAAGGAGTATCATTAACACAAAATAATTTTATAATGATATTTAGTTACTACATCGATAAATATTTAGATTTTGAGCATGTATGTTTGATTTTGTATGTTCTCATAGTTAGATATAACTAGAACAAACATATAAATTAAATTACTATTAATATATTATTTCTATAATAAACTTATAATAAATTAACAAACCTATAGAAATAGTTTATTAGTGGTTGATATTTTAAGTTTATTATAAGTATTAAGTTTTTATGTGCTTATTAGCTAAATTAAATATGGCTACATAATTATTATTTTGCACCATCGATACTTTTTTTTCTTTTAGATTTAAGTTAAAAAATGTTAAAAAATAAAAATTAAATTAAATATGTATAAAATATTTTAAATATGTGGACATACAATCTTTCTTATATTACACCTAACAACTAGACATATCTTCTATATTGGGTTTTAGATCACTTATTATATCATAAATAAAAGGAATTAATATAGCACATTCTTGCCATGGAGATAGATTCTTAACTTCTATATAGGCTTTGTTACAGTACAATGGGTCAATGCCATGGATTGCTAATATCATATAACCAAAAAACAATAGTTCATGTTCACACACCATTTTCTTAATTAATCAATTTAATTATAAAGACATAAAGGGCATAACTACTTTTAAGATAAATCTCAACCTCTGATCTGTAACTACTAATAAGAATATTCCAGAAATTTTTGTTAAGGTTAAATCTCTACCATCCACCTAATAATTATTGATAATTAAAGTAAAATTCTAGAAACCCTATTTCGAAATAGACATGTCTATCAACATAATTACTAAAAAAAACTTTCTAGAACTATGTAAAAAGTTATTAAAATAAATACTAAAAATATTGAAATTACATATGAATAATAAATAGTAAACATAGTTAATACGATAAACCAACAAAGAATGGTTGTGAGAAAGGAAACGTTATGGGTGGGTGGATTTGGAATGTCCCATATTATTCTTTATAAATCTAAAAAATAGTGAATATTATGAAATAATGATGAATAGTTGTGAGAAATAAAAATTATGGGTGGGTGGTTTTGAAATGCCTCATATTATCGTAATAAATATTAAAAATATTAAACATTACGAAACAATAATGAACAATGGTGAGAAAGAAAATCCTATGAGTGGTTGCTTTAGGATTCTCCAATCTTTATAATGTATGTTCTATCTATCATTAGGGATAAACCAAGCCAAAATATTAGAAAAGGGACTTTCTAGTGTATGTTCCATCCATCAGTAGGGATAAATCAAGCCAGAATATTAGAAAGGAGTGCCCATGAGAATAATTCTTAACTATAATTCCTAATTTGTAAGTTTACTATTTGTAATATTACTTTTAATAATTTGATTGTTATGTAAGTAGTTAGAATTTTGGTCGGGATCTCATTTGTCTTGAGTACAAGATTCCATCAATATTTTTTATTACTCATTGCACTCTCATCTAGAATGAGAACACTTTTGAGGCAGCTAGTTACTGGACAAAAGAACGTGTCTCAGAGGCTTTCAATAGTGTCAAGTTTAGTTGGGGTCCTCCATTGACCCATCTCTAGAGCTTTGTCATGGTAATTACTTAAAATATTCATTGGGCACTCTTGGATCAATATGTCTTCCTCTATCTTTTGGATCTGCAGTGTTGATGGTAATCACCAGAATTCCCAAAGGTTGATGCTTTCTCTACAGTTGCTTTACTTTTGCAGGCTTTGTGGGGGTAAAGAAACTTTTATGTCTGAGTATTTATGCATGAAAGAGGAACACACTCTTCATTTATGACTAATAAATTCGATCACGACTTCTCTAAAGTATTTATAGCTAATCAAATCATACCAAAATTGAGTTTTTTCACCCACTTTTGTTTCTCTCCCTCGTTTGTTCTATTCTCTAGTTTGTTTCAAGGGGTATTTCTATTTTTTTGCATTAATGTCACTAGATCTTCTTTGTGGTCCTACTCTTTGGGGCTATTTTATTTTTTGTCTTGTATTATCTCCCTTTCTATATCTCTTACTAACCTTCTTACTTAGCTCTTTGATAGTTGTTGGTCATTTTCGCCGACAGTGGCCATCCATACCATTTTGTCTATCTCTCCCATTCCCCTTCCGCATGGACCTCCATCAGGCTTATGAAGCTCACACATCCCCTCCCTTTGTCCTCTGCCACGCATTCCTTATTCATATTTTCGTCATGCCTCGCCAGCTCACCCACATCCAAAAGCGAGCAATATCCTAGCAAGAATAAACCCACTGGGGAAATACACATATGCACCATTAATTGGATGAAACTGTGACCAAGTTTCATGATCTCACTCCATGCCCCATCCAAGATGAGATCACCGATGTCAAGGGAGAAGGAACCTCTTGGAAGCAAATGTACTTGCTAGGATGGAAAATTACGTACCAAATATTTGGTATACGTGGGACAGTTTCAACCGATATCTTCACACAATAGATTTATATTGGCACATGAAATTCCTCCTTGGAAGAACCTTATTGGGCATGCATGAGCATCGAGCGGACCTCATCCACTCTATTGAGCACCTTCGTTGCCACATGAAGGATCTGGAACAAAGGATGGAACACATAGAGTAGCACTTTAGCATCCCAACCAAAGTTGGAGGTATCCCACGCAACAACAAAAATACCATCTAGGTTGCAACCATATATTATGATCCTTCCACTTAGTTTTCTATTATGTATTTGGGTTACTTGGTTATAGTTCCTAGTGCTCACTTCCAAGGTGAGATAGGCCTGCTTTTCAGTTTTTGTATGTATAATTTTGGTTCTCTTAGTACTTTGTTATTTTATGTCTCTCTATGAAGAATTATAATTTGGCTTTGGTTTTTTATTCCCAATGAAATAATGACTTAATATTTTCAAGATGTATCATGTTCTCGAATGTTTAGAAGACAACACAATTTACCCCACAAAAAATTAATAATTTTTCACAATGACGCTTCAAACAGCACCAAAAAAAGCTTCTCACTAGCACTTCTTCTCTAATATTTTAGCTTCATACACAATCTTTTCAATTTGGTAGTGAAGTAAGGAGGCACCCTAAAAATATTATAACTAGCTCTTTTTTCTAATATTTTAGCTTCATACACAATGTCCTCAGTTTGGTAATAAAAAGAGGCTTCCCTAAGCCTTGAATGCAAAGTCTAATTGTGTATATCTTTAAGAGTGGGGATAAAAGAATTCCCTCTAATTACGGGACCATTATGATTAGCCACATTTTATCCAAGTTGTATGGACTTATTTTGGAAAGGAAGATTGGCCTTTGGCCTCACATCCATGGTAAAATCGCTAAGGGTCAAGTTACGCTTCAGAGATATCATTCAATTGTGGATCATCTTGTTACTCTTAGGATTATTACATAGGAATGCCACAATAATAAAATTGACCTCTTCTGTTGTTTTGTTGAATTTAGAAAATCTTTTGACATCATTCCTATAATAAGGGTCACAGTAACAAGATAATCCTAAGAGTGAGAGTAATTCTTGCTTTTGACACCATTCCCAAAACAAGGATCAGAGCCGACAAAGGATGTCCCTTATTTCTTGACCTTTTTGGTTTATACTTGATAAGCTAAAAAAGTATTTGGAAGATGCATATTGTGTTGACCCCATGCTCATTAGTGGTCATAACTCTTCTCCTTTATGCTGATGATATTGTTCTCTTGGCAAGGAACCATTACGATATCTTAAAGTATCTCAAAATCGTCCAAAAAAATTGTTCCAAGAGAAGTATGACTATTAACATTAACAAAACTAAGTTCTTGATAATTAAATTCGAAAAGGTCAACCATCATACTTTCATTTATGAAAATACTTCTTGCATGAATTTCCTTCGTACAAATATCTAGGAACCCACATCCATCATAAACTCAATTGAAATTATAGAAATTAAAAAAAGGATAAGTGGCGGTTGGAAAGCCTACTATGGGCTTGAAAATAGTTGTAATTCAATAGATATTTGGACTTAGGATAAAAAGAAACTCCTCTTTTAGACTCTAACCACTCTTGTTATTTTATATGGATGTGAGGTATGATATTGCAGTGTATCGAAAGAGTTGCAGATGAAGATTGAGTTCATCCAAAAACAATTTATAACCTACTACCTTTAGATTAAAGTAAGTACTCCCTACCCTATCCTACTTATTAAAGTAAGTCTTTCCCCCTTTCAAAACATGGTTATGACTAGGTATCTTATGTATAAGAAGAAATTATACAACATGGATGCCAAGAGGTTTCCTATAATATTCACTACTGTTAATATTCATTTTAATAATTGTTGGCAACAACTCTTCCATGCTTCAAACAATTATATTGTGATTTCTAGTTTAAAAATATTCTCACTAGCACTTTAGTTTCCTCTCTTTTTCATTAGGGATGGAGTGTCCACTCTAAATTCTCCACATTTCAAAACCACGTGCATAATTCTCTCACTACCACTCTTTTATAATATTTTAGCTTCATCTCTCTCCAATGATGGATGGAGTGTCCATTAGAAATATTATAGGATTCAAAAATACCCATGCAATATATTTAGTGAATGTTTTTAAATATTAGATATCAATTAAAGTTTTTTAACTGAAGATACAATGGAAAATCTATAAATGGATAGTTAGATATCAATGCAAAATCTACTTTCCTAGCAACAATGCATTACTACTTCCATGAAGTCATTTCAACTTATTAACTTCATATAGATATAGATGGAGTTAGATCATCTCAATGCAGAATATTTTTCCATTAACTCTACACCTATCACTTTTTTTTCCCAGAAAAACTTTCGTAGTTCTTCCGAGTGGTCCACAAATGGTAAATTCTACATTGCCACTTCCATATATTCATTAATATATATTAACTAAATATGGATAGATAGTTAGATGTCAAAGACATTTCCACCTATATCAACTTATTACTCCACATTACCTACATTTTGATGGTGAATTATATCTCAATGTGTAATGTTTACCCATTAATGTGGCACCATTGCACCCACCTTTTTGGCCTCAACCATTCTAGACTTTCTTTTGGTACTTTCCATAATTTGTGAAACACAATTTACGGATGGAATAAACTGTTTATTAACCTTGATTATGGAGCATAACATTGGGTGAACAAAATAATCAAATCCAACTATGCAATTTCACCTGATGCTATGGGTGATAAATTTCACCCAATAACTAGATGTTTTTCACTTTAATTAAAAAAAAAAACTTGATTTGACTCATTTCCACTATAAATTTAATATTTTAGAATAAACTATTTATTAACCTTGATTACAGAGCCTAACCTTGGTTGAATAAAAGAATCAAATCAAACTATGCAATTTCGCTAGATAATTAGATATTTTTCACATTAATTTAAAAATAACTTGTTTTGACTCATTTCCACTAGTAAATTTATTATTTTAGAATAGAATATTTATTAACCTGATTAGGGAGCCTAACTTGGGTGAATAAAAGAATCAAATCCAACTATGCAATTTCACTTGAATCACCCCATACTTAGATGTTTTTCATTTTAATTAAACAAAACTTGATTTGACTCATTTCCACTAGTAAATTTATTATTTTTTTCCGAAAAAAATAAGGTGGTGCAAAGATAATAATTGCTAGATGACCACATCCATATACTTATCAACATATGTTAACGAAATAAATATAGATAGTTAGATGTCAAAGAGGTTGCCACTTACATCAATTTATTACTACAAATTAACTATATGTTGATAGTGAGTAATATCTCTTTTTTTTTTCCTTAACCATTTTAGATACTCTCATGATATTTTAGCATAATTTGCCGAATAGAATTTACTCATGATAAATAGAATAAACTATTTATTAACCTTGATTATAGTGCCTAAAAAAGAAATAAAAATAATCAAATCCAACCACACAATTTTGAAAAAAATATATATCAATTAAATAAAATTAAATAAAACTTCATATGCATTGAAATGAGAATAAATAAAACTCCATATCCATTAAATACAGCATTCTCTAACAAAACCACAATTTCAACTTGAAACATCCATAAAAATAATCGGATACCTTTCACTTTAATTAAGAAACAGTCTGATTTGACTGATTTCCACCTTTAAATTTAATAATTATTTCTTTGAATAAGTGGAGACATGTAAAACCACTCTCCTTCAACATTAAAAGTATGTTAAGAATCATTTATACTGGTAAATTTACCCGTTATTTCGTTGAATCACCATTCTCGAAAGTTGTAAAAAAGCATTTTACTGGATCCCCACATCAGCCGAAACCAGGGCGTGGGCGTTCCTCACACGTACAAAGGTTTGCTCATTAAAGTTAATAGTCAACCCCGATAGGTCGGCTTTTGCATGGCAGGCTGCATATATGGGCCGCTGAAACCAAATATATAACTTGTCGTCCAACACATTTGCTCTATGCTTTGCATTTGCTCGATGCTTTGAAGCTCTATGAGCAACAAAGCGGACGGTCGGGTTGAGGTATCTCTGCGTCCATTTCATTGTAGACAGTTAGACTGTATTATTATATTTTCCGTAGAGGCGTGCAGCTTGCAGCAAGGTTATGAGGGTGCGTGGTTTGAGGGCGTCATAGTGTCCCGCGAGAGGGACCACTGCAATGTAAGCTTCGAAAGATACATAAATGAAGATGGGGATGGGCCTCTTGTGGAGAGAACAGAGTACCATCTATTAAGGCCACGCCCTCCTCCGACCACCTTAAGAAATTGGGCGGTTGGCGATCTGGTGGAAGCAAATGAAAATGACGCCTGGTGGAGAGGTACCGTGACGCAAGTTTCACCTGCGCAGCAATACCGTGTAGTATTTCCAGATACTGATTAAGAGAATATATTCCACCAATCCAATATGCGTGTAAGTCAGGACTGGGAGAATGGATGGCATCTGCCATGGTTATCGCGAACGCCGTCCCGCTCACAAGTAAACGCCTTTCTTTTTCTTTATTTGCTTCTGTGTTTATATTGAATTTGAAGTTCTTAAACCTAAAATTACAACTGTTAAGCTTACAATTCATACTTCATATTTAATATAAATATGAAATTACAAGTTTCGGAGTTTAAGAACTTCAAATTCAATATAAACACAGAAGCGAATAAAGAAAAAGAAAGACGCTTACTTGTGAGCGGGAAGGGACGGCGTTTGCGATAACCATGCCCATGGCAGATGCCATCCATTCTCCCACTCCTGCCTTACACGCATATTGGATTGGTGGAATATATTCTCTGAAGCCGTATCTGGAAATACTACACGGTATTGCTGGACAGATGAAACCTGCGTCACGATACCTCTCCACCAGGCGTCATTTTCATTTGCTTCCACCAGATTGCCAACCGCCCAATTTCTTAAGGTGGTCGGAGGAGGGCGTGGCCTTAATAGATGGTACTCTGTTCTCTCCACCAGAGGCCCATCCCCATCTTCATTTATGTATCTTTGGAACCGTACATTGCAGTGGTCCCTCTCGCGGGACACTATGATGCCCTCTACCAAAAACCGCAAGGTTGTTATTTCAAATACTCATACGAAGTATCCATGTATCAAGCAGGCAGCTTACCACCAAGGCTGCTCGCAAGTCTGCCACTACGCAGTAAACTTTAGCAGCAGCACAGCCTCAAGGATGAACACTTTCGCAGCAGTGATTCAGAAGGTTTTTAGGTCTGAGGCTGTCAGGCTAGAGGATTCAGAATTAATTATGGTAGACAGAGCACTCAGTGACTGGATAGAAAGTAGTAGGCAGAAGGGAGTTACAACTACTTTGGAGCTTACTCTGATACCATGTTAGGCCAGGTAGTAACTCCTCAAAGAAAAATTGATTCGTATATTTTATTCCTTGAGGTTGGTCTTATATACATGAGGGAGAGACTGTTCACTTCATCTTCTGATGACTGTTCATATTACTTATTTATTTATTTACATTATGTTCACCCAATTCTAATGATTAGGTGTCAACATTCGCTTACATGGGATTCCAACTAGGCACTTGTTGTTGATTGTAATTTTGGTCTAATAGGTGGAAAAGCGTCTCCGGGGTATCACTAAAAATATCCATGTGGTTTTTTTAATTTGAGGGTGAACATCCATGCCAACAATGGAGTGTATTTACATGAACCTACCTGGGTTACTCAACTTTCTTCATGACCTTCATTAGTGGCCCTAGTTAGCATTAATTTCTTAAATTCATTCAAAACCATATAAATTCAACAATAAATGATAACTTCCATTGGAATACCCTTTTAATTATACTTTTCCTTAATTATGTAATAGGGGTTATTGTAAATTCAATTGAAAGCATGTATTTCTTATCATTATAATTACATGTGACTACTATATATGTTTTTAATTTAGCATTTACTTCAATCAATTAGGTCGTCAATTATACAAGCACAATGCACAAAAGGAAAAGAAACACCATAAATTAGGTTAGAGGCTAGGGGAAAAACCCTCAAGGGTAAAACCCATCAATCATTTCCTTATAGATTTTTCATCAAAAAGAGAAATTGAATTCAAACTAACCAATCACCTAAGTGTGAGGTTAGCCCTCTAAAATATATCATGTTTTGTCTATAATATAGTCAACAAATTTTCCACATGCATATCTTTAGATTTCTCACCCCACAATTCTTTAGGTTGCTCACATTACACATAAGTAATACTCTTCCTATAGCTCTTATTCCACAGAAATGGTAGTCTTCCTATAGGTCACATTACATATATATGATGGCCTTTCTAAATATCGCATTACATAGAGATGATGCTCTTATCAAAGCTCACATTACACAAAGATGATGGTCTTCCTAAAGCTTACACTACATAGAGAAAAAAATATGTCTCAAGTAGCTCAGATCCATAGAAGTGTAGTCTCACAAAACCTCATATCCACAAGGGTATAATTCCATAGAAAACTAGGATCCACAGAAGTGATGATATGAAAAGTATAATCCTCAGAAAAATGGTATGTCATAGAGAGAGAAGGTGCCACAAATGCTTGTATCATCACAAAATTATAGTTCCATAAGAAATTTGCATACCATAGAAGTATAGTGCCATAGAGAACTCATATACCATAGTAGTATAGCTCTAAATACTCTCTTGCACATGAGATGTGAATTTTTGTAGCTAAAAGGTGAAGAATAGCTACCAATATATAATTTTTTCTCATGTGAAGGGACACATCCTTTGGATAGGTTGAAGAATAAGAACATGCTCTTTTACATTTTATTTTAACCAAAATAAAGCATGAATAACATGATAGAAATCAATAATATTTTCTTCTATTGTTTTTACATAAAATGCATATTCATACAATGATAATTATGAATATTGAACCTACTTACATTTCCACCACTCCCTCTTAACTATGGAGGTATTCATAATGACTTATCTAGATATTCTCATGTTGAAATTTTTAATAAGAAAGGATCCAAATTGATAACCATCATCGATTATAACATCATCATAACAAAGATTATCAAAATACGAAGGCCTTAACATGAAAGCTCAATCTCTCCACTAGATTATACCATCATGTTAAGAGGAATTCAATAGGATGCAACCACCTCTCTGAGGCACATACTCCAACTAGTTTCACCAAAGTATGTCCTCATATGACCATTTCCTAATCCATTGTCACAATAATTGACACGAGGAAAATGATGGGCCTCCTACATAGGTACAAATCAACACCCACTTGGCCATCCTTCAACATATTTTTATCTCTCTCTGCATTTTATAACATCTTTTTGAGCTATCATGTGTTCATTAGGGAGGTTAAGGAATATTTGTCATATCATGTAGCCTAAAATATTGAATTTGCATGACAAAGAGCAATTATTGTGAAAAAGTAAGATGGAGGCTAGTTGGAGGAAATGTAGGAGACTTATTCCCTACATTAACTCACCTAAAATTCAGTTGGCTATTGGGAATTTACTACACCCAGTGACCAGGAGAATCTCATGAGACTAGATCCACTTTTATAGGGGTTTTGGAGGGAAGCAATCCTCCTTCCAAGGAGGATTCTCCTTCACTCATTTTTGTATAAATAAAGGATCCTAGTCTGAGTGTGTTTTAAGGGATCTTAGCTCCATTGGGTTAGGACCCAACCCAAACACTCAAGCCTCTATCTTTTATATTTCTATTATGCATGTTTTTTTCTATACTTAGCTTAGTTGTCTCCATTTTTCTTTTGTTTATCTAAAACAAATTTCCTTTGGAGATTTATTAATCATTTTTCTTGAGAAATTTGGCTATAGGCTCTATAAGGACAGGCACAAAATGTATAGTCCTTTTTCTGCAATATTAAGATCTTATTCGAAATTCAAGTCATCCTTTCCTTTGCATTTTTATATTTTGTAATTAGTATTTTTGGCTATCTTTAGATCATGATGTTTTGATAGTCGAATAACCACTTTGTGTGCAACTAAAATCTATTATATTGTAGGGAAAAGTAGCATAATTTCCATTGAATACTAACCAAATTACTTAACACCCTCCTTCCATTCCCATTCATTCCTTTAAATGGTCTACACACAGAAAACTACGTTACAAATTTACTAGAGATTGTTAGATTGCTTTCTCCCCTTGTGAAAGATGGGCTCCTAAGGAGATCTAAGCTTTGAAAGGTCTTCCACACTCTTACCCAACCTCCAATTCCTTATCCACCTTTTGGTCACTTTTAGAATCATCAAACTACTCTCAAATGCAATCTTGTAGCAATACAGGGCATCCTATAACCTCTTGTAGCAGTCCTGTAGCGTACTATAACACCTCACAAAATCCATTAGAATTTGACCAAAATTGCTCCTTAAGCCTAACCTTTTCTTCATACCCTTCCACAATGTCTTCTTGGCCTTGGAAACAAGCTTGAGGGTATTAGATACCTTTTTGAAAACTTAATTTCATCACTATGGTTTTAATTGTGTAATTAGGCTTAGTTGTTTTAATCATCAATTTAATAACACAAAAGTAGTTTACATCGATATTTATTGAGAATTTGTTGGATTGTATAATTAGAACATTATTTATTTTTAATGTAGTAGTTTAGGTATGATTTCATGGTATTTACTTCATGTAGCTAGATTAGGTTTATTTTCCCATTGTATATTTTCTATAATATATTAGGGCTTCGCTTCCAAGTATTTCCTTGCAAGTATATCAAAGCTTTGTGTTATGCAGTAGGAAAAGAAATGTTTCAATTAGTTCCTACCTTGCAAATTTTTCCAAATGGTCTCTACACATATCAGTGTTACCGTATGAAAATCGTACACTCATATGTATGGATTGAGAGACACTCAAAGTTAGTGATCAATAGATAGAAGGGTGATATTTTCAGCTAGAAACACCATGAGGACCAAAATTGAAAAGCTTTTCTACCTAGTTTAGGGTAGTATGAGTGTTAACTCATTAATGTTACCACATAGAAGATTTTTTGAATAATAACTTGTGACAAATTGAAGATTAGGGGGAAGTCATTGTTAAAGAGAACATGATGGGGAACAAATTTTACTCACAACATTTGTGATGAGATAATAGTTATCCATGATTAAGGATATTCCATTTCTATGCTAATTTTGATAGAGATCAATAATATCCTCATATTACCTTCATATTTATTTGTAGATATATACATGGATTAAGTTATAGAAGAACCAAATGTCTACATTTTTATAATAAGCATAATGCGTTTCTAAAACATTGTAGTTCCATGTTTTTCAATTTCATATATAATTTTTCGTACAACCATTTCTCCTTTCACACTTTACACAAAAGTTTTCTAGACGAATTTTATTCAAACTATTTTGTTGGTTTCATATGGAAATGATTAATATTAAATTCATTAATGCATAATAATTTTATAATTTCCTTGATGGGGGTGCACGTTGAGATAATAAGTGCAGGAGCAGGACAGGTAGATGGTACAAAGCCTAGGGTTGGATGATCCAAACAAGAGGAATGATGTGTGCTTATAGAAAAATTATGGCCACCCCAAGCGATGTGAACGAATTGAGACCATCGAGAAGGTAGCTAAGTTTTATAATAATCATCGTTTCACCATGTTAATCTGTTTTTGGACGTTGGGTATGGTAGTGGGGATTAGAGAGTTTGAGGCAACAACATATGCACAAGCCGTTTCCCTGTGGATGCCCACTGGTGTTGGCCACGTGGGCTTCACTCAATGAAGCTCTTACATAACACACGCGTTCATGGCATACAAAACAATACACGTAATTTGACTACATATTAGAAAATACCTCTAAAAATCACTTTATTTAACCCCCTACCGATACTAACGCAATACACCTTGCCAATTTCAAAAACCCCTACTTTCACTAGATATTGTATGTATCCATTTTTTCATTAACATCTTTTATACCCCTTTATAATATATAATATATCCATTATTATTCATTGACAATGGTAAGCATATTATGCACCTAGAAAGATTAACCTAAATACTAGGTAGCTGAAAATTTGAAAGTTTCAATAAAAAAGAGATAGATATAAGTTGGTTGATCTACAAATACATACTGTGAAAAAAATTAAATAAAAAGTGCATATATTTGAACTCTCAATTGTATCTATCTTCCATTTAATATTGAAAAACATACACTACAATAGTTCAAAATAAAACTTCAATAACCAACATAATGGCACACCTTTCATCGGGGTTATAGAATAGGAAGAGGATAGAAAGTACAATGAATATGGGCACATGAAAATTCCCATTTGGTTGGACTTTTTCAAATAATAGCCCTAACCTTATCACCTACCATAGTTGCATGGTAAGAGTGCCAAGTAAGTGTGTCTCCATCAAAAGACGAAATGGAGCATGCAACCATATATCCCTTCCTCGAGATTTTTCCTCTACCTAAGATGGAATTTCTCATGCATAAGTATTATAATTGAATAAGGATATGAAACCTCATAGTAAGAATATAAGCTTCATGCTAAAAATGACAAAAGGAAAGATCTAATAATAAAAAGTATCTATCCAAAACTGAAATTGCTAAATTTGTAACAACATCTAAACTATAATTAATTAAAGGTGTGACATGTGTGCCCTTAGCATGCATGCACCCTCTTCCAAACAATATTCTATTTCACTATATCTTGTGGCATGCATGTTACTTCTACCAAGCAATAGCCGGTATCACTACTTCCTTCACTTTCATTCAACCTATTGATCAATGATGTAAGGAAGGGGTGAAGATTACATAAGTGTTGTCTTCTCCACTGCCCCATCATTGGGAGGATCACTATCTTAGCAATAGGTAAAAACTATTAACACACACATTAGACATATATCATATAGGTATTAGTCATGTGATGCATGTTTGTTATAGGGAGAGGTTTGTTACGAGTGAGAGCGAAAGCATGAAGCGAGAGTAGATGTGGGAGCTCGGAGTGGAAGTAGGAGCAAGGAGTGACATTTTCAAAATCTCCACGGTTTGGAGCAATTTTGGGAGTGAATTTTATATAATATATAATTTTATATAATATATAATTTTATATATTTTGTTGCATGTATGTCAACAAAATCTTGTAGAATGATGATTTTTTGATTAAAAATACATAAAGACATGGATTAAACCATATAACACCATTCATCTAGTAGTTATAATTTTCATCAACCATAGGTCCACAATACAAGTTCTCATTTATATAACATGTAAGGGTGAACATAACCAAAATAACATCGAGTGCAATCCATCTTAGTCTAAAATACATCAAAAAATAGGCCCTCAATGACCTCTATCATCCAAAAATCATGCTACAACAAATACCTACATATCATTAAAATCATTTCCTATCTTGGGATTTTTACCATTAATTTCACCCTCTAAGCAGTAACATATGATAGAAAAAATGTAGTATGTAAAGTCAACATTTTGTTTGAATGATAGTTAAGTTTGACAACCAATTTCACTAACATCGATGTAGTAACATAGAGGGCATGGTTCTCTTGTTTAAATATGAGTTTCATACCCTAGTACATGACAAAATCTAATGGAAACATTGCAATCTCTGTAACCCTAAAATCCTCAAAAACTAATAAGTTTGTTTGAATTTAAGTGAGATATAAAATTTTATTTTCTCCATATGAAATATAATGAGGTTGGAACCACTCTCAAACTATGGACCTACTATTACCATAGTCTTTTATTTCTCCCTCCCACTCTCGATACTCATATAACACTCCTAAACTCTATTTCTCTATTTTTTCCTCTGCATTGCGAATGTATTGTATAAAAAATAACTTATAATATACATATTGCTAGACAACATATAAAAACCCTTTACCCCGCTATTATTTTCTCAATATAATATTTTGTTTATTTCTCATTTTTTATGGCCCAATATACACACATGCGATATGCTATTTCTTTGTCGGTGAAGCCAATCAAAGGGTGAATTCCTGGTGAGGGTGAGAATGATTTGGGATCCACATGATAGGAGCGGGGAATGTGCCATAGCGATCGTAGTAATTAAATTATGCATTCATGTGAATTGGATTGGTATGAAAATTTATTGGAGCTTTGTTGTTCAATTTCTGGTTGGCTATTTTCGCTCTTTTCTTTTCTTGGTGTTGGTATGTACTATATTTGTATAGTGATTACCACTTCTTTTGTCACTAGTATGGTGGCATGGTTTCTCTAACTAGATTGGGATGAGTTTGGCGAAGCCAAGTGAAGAGTGTTAGGTGAGGTGTGGGTTTGGTGTTTCCAATTGATTGTGCTCTTGGGGGAAATTGGCAGGAGGACACTCTAATTCAGCAAGTGTGGTCTCTCTGTTCCATGTGTGTTTTTAACATTGGTGTGGGCCTCCCTTTGGGCAGGCTCCAAGGTTTGAGTTTGTGAGATGAAACGAATTTGCTTTGATTTTCCATCATGTTGAGGCAGATGGGTAGGGCTCAACATGGATCTGGCAACTAAGGGAAACTTGTGGACTGGAAATGTGAGAGGAAGAGCATGAAGAATAGGGTGGAATCTTGGAGGAAGAGGTTTCCCAAGGATGAGACCCATTGCGAGGAAGCATGTTGCAACCATTGATGCCCCAATCAATTGCAAAAAAAATGGATGACATCCATGCAAGCGTCGATATCCTAAGGGAGAAAAGTTATGCTGACATGAATGAGATAAGTGCTTATGTTAATGATTTTATGCTCTCATAAGGTGAAACCCTAGACTGCTTAGATTTAGTTCGCCACACTCAATGTATATATGACGAACGATTGGATGAAATTGAAGCAAGGCTAGCACACATCGGTTTTGATATCCATGGAGGGAACTGTCAACCTGTGGCCCTGGAAATGCTCATATGTCGATCCCTTAGATGTAGTATGGTTGTTGGTAGTTTTTATGTTTTGGCTATATTTTGGTGGATAGAACCTAAATGTCTTTCGGCCTCATGGAAGATCAATCTCTATGTTTGTATATTTTGCACTGCTCTCCTGGCTAAATTATCTTGTCTGAGTGAGGTCATGAGAGAAAGGAATTTTTGTCACCAATGTAATCAATTTTTGATGAATTAATATAAGCACTTTGATTAACTATTTTTTTAATTAAATATTGCTAAATAAATAGATTGTAAATACGTATATTAAAATTGTTAAAGAAATTTCTAAAAAAATATACTTTGTAGGTGGTTTGACACAGCAAAATTTATTAAATAGAAGCAAAAATGAAGTAAGGCGAAGTGCTAGTGAGAACTTTTTGAAAGTAAATATCACAATATTGATTGTTGAAGTGTGATCTTCAAAAATATTATAAATTAATAAGAATAGTGAACATTACTAAATTTTTAGAGTATGTTTTTTGAAGTGTGATTGTGAAAACCATGATAAACTAGCAATTGTCCCGAAAGGTACAAAGAGAGGCCGATAGGATTATTAAATTGGAATTGTTGAATTTTTCTAGAAGAGTTAATTGGTTTGTAGAAAACCTTGTTTTTTTGGACTGAATCATTGTGCAATTACTTTTCTTTAAATGTTTTGTTTATATCTATATTACAAGGTACACATTGAATGTCTTATTTCATTTCTGCTATCCTTACTAATATCCTTTCCGCATAACACAACTTGGCATGTGTGGATGTGGTGCAGTAATAAAGATAAATGGAAGATCTCAGTATAATCTGTCCTGGAATGGAGGACCAGGCACAAACACTAGAGCAGAAATAATTTCTTTATGGGATTTACTTTGGTTTGTGAAAGAGAATAAAATACAGAGTCTCCACATATATGGTGATTCTAGATTTCTTATTGAAGGAATACAGAGAGATACAGATTTTGGTCCTCCCACATTATCTAGTAAATAAATAAGATAAAACACATTATAGAATCTCTCATATACTATACTATTAATCACATATATAGGGAAGACAACATGGAGGTGGACAAACTGTACAAAGAAAGTCTTAAAAGGGGCATATGGAGTTATAAAGTTCAGATATACAGAAGACAATGACACTAGGGAGGAGGGCCTGATCAACCTTCGGTCACATCTCAGGCTCTTTTTCTTATATTGTGATATTTTGTATGCTGCTTCACGTACATATGCTTGCCTATATGATAAGGCAAACCCTATTTTTTATGCTTTTCAGGCTCTTTTTCTTATATTGTGATATTTTGTATGCTGCTTCCCGTACATATGCTTGCCTATATGATAAGGCAAATCCTATTTTTTATGCTTTTCATAATCTATAGTTCTATATTGGGAATTTTTATGGGCACTTGCCTGGACAAGCATCTTCGTTTTTGATACGTAAACAATTATGAGTTTACTGTGAATGTGAATATTCTCCTCAGGAACATTGATGAACATATATATTGACAAATATATTGGGCTCTATCGTTTAATGTAAATCCAATATTTTT
The DNA here is from genome assembly GCA_000404065.3 of Pinus taeda. Classification (NCBI taxonomy): domain Eukaryota; kingdom Viridiplantae; phylum Streptophyta; class Pinopsida; order Pinales; family Pinaceae; genus Pinus; species Pinus taeda. Next base: position 7,614 of record APFE031061781.1, on the reverse strand, counting down.
TTCCTTCTGGGAAAAAAAGTAAAAATCATAATTTATGAGCTCTGGCATAAAACGCATTCAATAACTAAAATCTCAAATCTTTGTTACGTAAAAGTTCGGAAAATATTAATAAAGGTTAAAAAAAATACTTTCTAAACTTTCAACATCAAAATATTTTGCATCGATCCAACTATGACATAAAACGCATTCAATGAAGTAAAATAATCAGAACTTTGTTTTGTCAAATTTTGGAAAATATTATGGTTTATGACGTCATACACATTCAATGAACTTCTATTAAGGAAAATGTTAATTAAGCGAAATAATTTACTTTATTGTTTATAAATTTGGGAAAAAATTATAATGTCTGAGATTTCAATTTCTGAAGATTTTTAATTGATGCAGTTGTTAAAATGTATGTTTTCTCAAATTATAGCAAAGGTTATAATTTATGACAGAAAACACACTCATCGAGGTAAAACTATTTATGACAAAAGACATATTCAATAAATTTATGAACCCTTCCAGGTTTATAGAAATATTTGAATCTATACAATAGAAGTATTTGAATCTATACAATACTAATAGGAAAAAACATAGATTAGGCATGCCTTTCAAGTTTAACCATGTTTGGTTATAGGACGAAGAATACAAGAAGATTATGAGACTAACAGGTGCAGTTTCCACATCCGCCGAAATTAGCAGACAATTTAGGACAAAAAAAACTTTACAGAGGATTGAAAGGAGGCAAAGATGAGTTACTTTCGAGGCAGAGGCATCGACTGGATGGTGGTGAGAAACTGGCAGGGATGGGCATCACAGGCAGCGTTATCCACAGCATCTTCTAAGCTTCTGAGTACTCAAAAGGGGGCGTGGGTGGCACATTTCCTTATAGGAGTGACTCAAGAAAATAGAGTAGGAAAGCGTCCCCCTCGGATAATGAGATATCCATGCTTTCATTTTACCCAAGCCTGTTGTTCACTAGTAATGTTAAGTAAAACAATAAAAAATGAAAAATAAAATTGATATCATCTCTTATCTTTCATTTATTACTTAACTTTTTAACATTATCATTATTCAGCAAACTTAATCAAGAACACCAAGCCCTCTTTGTATCCTGATGTTAGTGGTGTTGATTGTTGATTTTACAAAACCACAATGGTTCTAAGAAAACTAGGGCTATCAAACCTGCACAATGGAAGCTGTGAAATCAGAACAATATCAGAGTTTTACTAGATATTCTGCAAGAAACAAATGTCTGCTGCTGGATCATATCATTCTTCCAGATAGAATGACTCTGTCTAGGATAAAGTTGGCAAAAAAATGATCCAGTTAGGATACAGATGAAGTAAAACAAAAACAAAAAGATAAGTTGCTAGCAAGTGATAATTTGCAGTTTCAACAAGCATTCTGAAAGCTATCTTGTGTTTGACTGATAACTTATGCTCGAGAGTCTAGTCAAATAACCAACACAAAAAACCAATTAAGTGAGAAGTGCAATCTCATTTAATCTACATGTCTGAAGGAACAATGTGCTACTATAACCAACGAAACTCCAGAAATGTTAAAGAGATAATTTGCAGTTTCAACAAGCATTCTGAAAGCTATCTTGTGTTTGACTGATAACGTATGCTCGAGAGTCTAGTCAAATAACCAACACAAAAAACCAATTAAGTGAGAAGTGCCATCTCATTTAATCTGCATGTCTGAAGGAACAATGGGCTACTATAACCAACGAAACTCCAGAAATGTTAAAGAGATAAATTCAACAAAATCATAAGGGAAGAATATTCCTTAGCTATTTTCTGACAATATCACAAAAATAGATCCATACAATCTTAAGATTTGCCAGGATATTGTTGAGCATTAGGGTATTTATCCCAAATTTTCAAAACTATATAGCAGATCAGAAAAGTCTTGGAAAAATGTGCCTTTGAATTATAAATTTTCTCATATTAAAACTTTGAAGGATTTACCGACTATTTGCACTCTTGAGATAAGTATGCTTTCTTAATATAATCCATTAATCCATGGAGATGATCTATGACAATGCTTTCTTAATATAATCCATGGAGATGATCTACCATTTAATATATTTTCTACTTGCATCAGGGCAATATAATAGCAAGAGTAGATAAATGCCACAGAAAGATCCTATGTCTGATCAGTTCATTTTAAATCTGCTGCTACAGAAAAGGCAGATGTTTTACCGTATTTCAAGATAATTCAGTCGCTATGCCATCCTTTTAATCCCAATTACCTATAATAATACAATCAAGTAGCTAACTACAGTCCCAGCTCTGGAATCCTTTAGCATAAGCTCTGTTCCATTCCCAACTATAAGTTAGCAGATAAGAAAAGGAAAAAAGAATTTATGTTCAACCATCAACGAAGACCAAGCAAGAACTACACAGGTTTCTGCACAATCTGCAACAATAAGCCTCACGCACACACTAAAATATATACATTCAATACAGAAAATTATTTCCGAAAGTTCCTGTATAACCTGCAAACATTAGCCTATCCCACACACCACAGTATATACATTTAATGCAGAAAATTTCCATACATCCAAGAAAATGTTCTTGAAAACCTTCACAAAGACCTTATAGATCCACAACCTTTTGTCTAACCACATAAACCATTATATTCTGGTCAGCAAAATAGCCAATTTGAACATAAGCAGCCTGCCTCTGTATTCATTTTTAAAATAAGATAGCTAAAATTTGATCTCTTAATCCAGTAAAACGCACTAGATTAGTAGCTTTCTGCTTTGAAATTCAAGCAAGGATTTATTCAAAAACCTCGATACGTTCTTTGTTTCTTTGAATTTGAAAAAGTACAGAAAACACATAAGCAATTGATAGGGAAAACTTTCTTAAGAAACTATGAATTGCCAAACAAATTCACTATGCAATTTAACAGTTAAACCTAAAGCATGGATGGGCTTATTCTCTCTGGGGTTCGACAATCTAAAAAATTTCAAATCTTTGATTGTTTTGCAATCTTGAACCACTCAGTGTGGAAGAAACCAGGCATATCAATCTTCTCATAGGTGTGAGCACCGAAATAATCTCGCTGTGCCTGAACCAGGTTTGCAGGCAAACTCTCCCTTCTATAGGAATCAAAGTACGCCAAACTTGCAGACATACCTGGAACGCTGACACCAGCGTTGATCGCAAGAGTCACAACTCGCCGCCACGCTGACTGTCTCTCAATCATTTCCTTTGCAAATTCAGTATCAACCAACAGACTAAACACATCTGGATTCCTGTCATAGGCCTTCTTGATCCAGATCCGCCACAGGCTCGCAGGAAACAAGAAGGAGATTGAAAAGCGAAGTAATAAGCTTCCTCGTCATTAAGCCCGAAAACAATCCCTCTGCGTCTTCGAAGTTGTGAACAGCAGCAGGAGCATTAATGGCTCCATTGACGGAATCTGCGCAAACTTGAGGAGTCGTGGCTGCAGCCACCGAAGAATATTGCAGGGTTTTCGAAAAGGAATTCACGTTACGGGAACTGGTGTAACTGAATTCATGAGACGTTCCTGAGGACCAAACTCTGCAAGTTCTTCGGCTCACGTATGGAAGCACCTTAGATGCCATAAAACCCCTGCAAATCTTGAATTCTAGATCAAGATTGCCTAATAAATACCTTGAAAGGCCGAACTGATTCAAGCACAGGGAAAGCAATTGCTTTATTGGTTGCTCGTTTGGGATAAGAGATTCTCTGCCCAGGCGCAGTTCCAGCTACACATTTTCCTCTTTTTCGGCTATGTGATGAATGAAACGCATGGCAATTGCATTGAAGAGGCAGAGGGAGGAAAGCTCCTTGACCAGTGATTTATAATAGAAATAGAAAGCCTGATGGATACTCTGGTGCGTGGCGTCTAGAAAATCTTGCGAGCACTCCGCCATTCTTGATTTTCCGTGCTTTTTGATTTTCTCTTATTTTTTTAAGATCAATGGTTGAAAGTGTGTCATCTCATTAAACGGATCAGATTAAAAGGGTTGACGAAAAGTTGATACATAGGAAAGGCCTATCGGCCTAATTACCTTGCCGGAAATAAAACGGGTTGTAGTTGGTTCTGAAATGTCTCGAATGTCCCATTTTACAAGTGGCGGTTTTGAAATGTCTAAAATATCCCATTTTACAGGTGGGCATGTGGCCTAGTCCTTAACAAGATTAAATATAAGTAATGATTAATTGACGGTTGGACATTGGATATAGCTTTTAACAATACTAAATATTGAGAATGGCTAATTAATAAATATCACAATATTGTTTTCTGAAGTGTGATTGTGAAAACTATGATTATTTACCTTACATGGAATAAAACGTGGTTGTAGTTGGTTCTGAAATGTCTAGAATGTCCCATTATACGTGGTGGTTTTGAAATCTCTAATATATCCCAATTTAAAAGTGGGCATGTGGCATAGTGCTCAACAAGAGTAAATATTAATAATGATTAATTGACGATTGGACATTCGATATAGTTGTTAACCATATTAAATATGGAGAATGGCTAATTAATAGTTGGATATTTTATATAGTTGTTAATAGTAATAAATATTGAGAATCACTAATTAAGAGTTGGCATTCTATATAATTGTTAATGGTAGTTAACAATAGTAAATATTGAGAATTACTAATTAATAGTTAGACATTCTATATAGTTGTTAATAGTAATAGATATTGAGACTGAAAAAATTAAGAGTTTGGCATTTTATATAGTTGTTAATAGTAGTAAATATTATGAATGACTAATTAACTCTTGGACATTCTATTTAGATGTTGACAATAGTAAATATTACAAATTACTAAATAATATTATGAGAAAGAAAACAATGTGTCACTTTTTTTTGGCAAAGTTAATTAGTCATTTGTAATATTTACTATCGGTAATATTTATTTTGATGTAATTCTTAGGGATCCATTATAGTGAGAAATTTTGAGGCCAAGTTTACAACTTTATAGTGTGGTTCATCATTAGTGTCCTCATGATGAACCACACTAGTGAGTCCAAAATAGCTCAATGTGATGGATCCAAAAGAACTACATCAAAGCATTATGAAAGCCTAACTCATAAGTATTTATTTTAATAATTTTTTAGAACCACTACAAAACTTCAAATTACTATTTATTTTTTGTAGTTTACTCTAAAAAAACTTTGTCACTAACACTCTTTTCTAATTTTATCTTCATGTGCCTTTGATGCTTGATAGATTCTACACTCTAAATATCAAATGTTTCACAATGGTTCCTTCATACTTCAAATAAGTATCATATGGATCTTACTCTAAGAACCTTCTTAAGAGCATTACTTATAGGTTAGTCACATTATTTTCAGACTTGCATAACCTTTTTAGCTTTAGACGCTTTTAATATTTTAGTTTCATTTGCATTTTATGATGAATCCAATGTCCACTAGAAATATGAAACATTTCAAAACCATCCAAAAAATGTATTTCTAGAAAGTATTTAAATAATTACACATCAATGTAAAACAATATGGATAGATAATTAGATGTCAATGAAAAATCTATTTCCAATTAGTAATAGTAGTAACACTCCATTACTACTCCTTTGAAATTATTACAACTTATTGATTAACTAGAAAGAGTTAGATCATGTCTATGCATAATATTTTCCCATTAATAAGATTACTCCCACTATTACACAATTTTTGGGAAAATTCTCTAACTCTAACTCATTTGAATTAATGATAAAACCTACAATAACTTATGGCTACATATTAATTAAATGTTGGTAAAGAATCCTAGATTCATGTTAACTCTAGATCTACCAGGCATGGAGAAGGATCAAGTATTTTTTTACTCTAAAATAGGTTTGCACCGTGAGACATTTTATGTCTCTCCACCCTTGGTAGATAGGAGCTAAGATGGATCTAGGCTAATTTAATTATTAATAATTGATAATTATAACCAGCCTAGATCCATCTTAGCTCTAGATGTATAAAGCGCCAAGAGGGATCAAATCTCTCGAGGTGCAAACCGCTTTTTTGAGTGTAAAACTTTAGGAAAGGTTTGCACCTAGAGATATTTGATCCCTCTCAGAGCTTGATAGATACAGAGTTAAGATGGATCTAGGCTGGTTTCAGTCATGTGTGGCCACAAAAAATATAACGAACAGATGATTAATTTTATCAATAATATGTAAATTCATTTAATATTAATATAATAATTTTAAATATGCTAGATTTGTCTCAGATTAATCTAGTCATTTTAATTTTTTAAATTTTCTTAGTTACGTCAATTTGTTGAGATTGATATATCGTTAATAAGTTTAATGATGAAAATGATGAAATAAAACTTATGAATGTAAACTAACAATGTAATAATGTTGAACGATAGAAAATGTGAATAATAAGAATATAGTCAATTATAAATAGTCTTCATTGTGATTGATCTCAAACTATTTTCTTCTACTATTCTTATTGTCACCCTTGTTACTTTTCTCATTTTTCATATCGATTATATGAAGAGGACAGGTTAAATCATAAGCCATTTAAGTCTTTAGCTCAGGCTATTGTGGTAAACATCATACCTTGTCCCTCTTTCTCTCCAATATTAGTAGGTTGAATTACTATAACACAAAAATCAATGTACATTGTCAATATTTTTTTGTGCTTACATTGAAATCAATGCACAATGTTAATCCAATCACTTTAAAATTAATGTACCATCATACATCCAATTACATCAAATTCGAAATCAATATCTACATTGAAATCAATGCATCAAATGTAAGAAATCAAATAAGATTAGAAAAAAAAGTACACACAAATAAATGCATCTAGTATAAGTAGGAAAATAATATTACAAACCAACATATACACTGAAATCATTGCATCTAGTGCAAGCAATCAAATAGGATTAGAAATCACTATCTACAATGAAATCAATCCATCTAGTGCAAGCAATCAAATAGGTAGGAATCAACATCTACACTGAAATAATGCATCCAATGCAAGCAATCAAATAGGATTAGAAGTCATCATCTACAATTAAATCAATGCCCTTAGTGCAAGCAATGATATAGGATTTAGAAATCATACACATTTGATCAATGCATGTGTGTAAGCAATCAAATTTTATTTAGAAATCAACATCTACATTGAAACCAGTGCATCTAATGCAGCAATCAATAGGACTAGAAATTCACCAATCACATTGAAATCAATGTTGCATTTAGTGCAAGCAATTAAATTGGATTACAACATCATAATTGAAATTGATTCATCTAGTGCAAGCAATCAAATATTATTAGAAATAACATTTACACTAAAACTAATGCATCTAGTGAAGCAAGCAAATAGAATTAGAAATCACCATCTACATTGAAATCAATGCATCTAGTAAAGAAATATTGTTCTTTCTCCTACCCCTTCTATATTTATATATCCCTTCCATCTCCCCTTTTTTGTCTTTCTATTTCAAGCCACCAATCACACATGCTCTCTCACTCCATATATATCAATCTCTCTATCCCTTCCTCACTCTCTCAATATCTCTCTTCTTCTCTCTCTTAACTTCCCATGTATATCTCTATCTCCCTTTTTCTCTCTATATAACCAGCAAAACATAAACTCTCTTTCTCCAATATATCTATCTAT
>APFE031061779.1:0-29154 GCA_000404065.3 Pinus taeda | reverse complement strand
TGATGTGGAGATAATACTCGCTATGTCGATGAAGTCAATGAGACCCCTTCCACCCCGGGTGGAGATAGTACTCGTCGTGCAGCTGCAAATAAGGCTCTGGGGCCTTTCTGATATGTTACATATGCTGGAGCATCAACATGCTCAGTCTCATGAATGTCAGACTGCTGTGTAGGCCCTCACGAATGTCAAACTGCTGAGAAGGCCCTCCCTCGTCATGGACAATCTCAGGAGGTGGGTGTGGCACCGTGAAGAAGTCGCGAGAAATGAAATCCTCCCATGAAATACCTTGCTGTGACAGCTGATGCATCACTGTGATCTCGATCAGTGCATAATGATATATACTTTTGAGTTGCTATGCGGGGTTCTTCCTTTGCACTACGGGCACCATCTTTTCTATATTCCGACACATGAAAAATGGAATGTTCATTATTCGTACCCGGGTAAAATGCATCAACAAACGGATATGGTACGAATATAAATGTGAAAATCAGCCCTCACAAGTAAAATAGCGCATAATAAGCCTCATCAAGGGTGCATACTCCTCCCTTAGGAATCTGAAAGGAAAAACAGCAGTAAGGTGCCTCATGCATCCGGGTTTGATGTATGGTTGATAATGAAATTTTCCTAGTAGCTTGTGCTTGGTCCACTCTTCCCAAACATTTGGTATCCCAGTGGCTTGAGCAAAAACCTCAGGTGATAGTGTGAAGTCCACTCCAGCAAGGTTCACATGACCATTGTGCAAATGTAGGACAAACAAGCGGACTAATTACTTGTGATGTTGAATTTGTGAGATCCTCTCACAATACTCAAAACATGATTGGTACCGAAAACAAGACAGTGCAAGTGGACAGGCTTGCAAATAAGCCAAGGAGGTGGGCTCCTCTCTAACATGTCGACCACCTTTACCACCCTTGTGATGCCTCCGAGGCACTTCTTCCTCCGGTGTTGATTCACTGTCATAACTTTGCTCATAATCTGATTCAGTTTCTGACATGGTTTTGAAGACAGGATGGTTGAAATGTATATGTTGACTGTGCACACAATTGGTTGCTGTTTGACCTTTTGAAATGTTGTTACCAAGGGGACATAAAGACAAGGGAATTTTTAGGGAAAAGGAAACATGAGGGAACTAGGGGAAATGAAAATAACGAGGAATTTATGGAAGGAAAAGGACATAGGAAATTATGATGTTGTAGGGTTTTGGGGTGAAGTAGGTTTTGGGATTAAGTAGGGTTTGGGATTTTGTGAAGGGATATTATGGAATTTTATGGGAAATTTGAAAAGAAATGCTGTTGAATATGGGGGAAAAAAGGAGATTCAAAATGGGAAAACCTTGGGCAGCATATCACTTTGAAACCCTAGCAAACTTGGTCTTTAAATTTACACACCAACTTAGGGTTTTTTGCTTTTAATTTTCATGGCATATTTGTCATATTTCTTTCACATTCATCTTGCAAAAAACAAAATAGCCATGGAAAAGATATTACTTGTATCTTGCTTGAGCTAAGAGAGGTTTTTGTGTGCTTGTTGGCAAGTTATAGGGCGAAAAACCCAACGCATAGCGCGCCTTTCCTAATGTATAGTGCCCCTTCAACGCGTAGCGCCCTTGTAAAATTACACTGGGAAAACCTTCCTGACGTGTAGCATGCCCTTCGTGAAGCGTAACGCGCTACCAAAACTACCCACTTTGCTCAAGAACTCATAAAATCGCCTTTGCAAGTTTTCACTTAGCTTGTGAGAGGCAAATGAGTTGCAAATGAAGAATGATGTGATTTTATAGGCTTCTTTTAAATTTTCATTGGCCCAAAACCCACTTTATAATGTTTTGAGATTTGACACTTTTTGAATTTAATTGGCTCTGACTTTTGGTTTCTTTTCTTTGAAAAATTGGTTGAAATGATGATTTCTTCTGAAAATTTTTGCAGGGATAGCTTCTAAGGTGCTTTGGCAAAGGAGACCAAGGTTGCACTTTGACATTTGGAGAGTTTGAAAATTTGAGAATTTTTACAAAAAATGAGAAAATGACCTTTGTTTTTCAAAAACAGAGTTTTGAAAACAAGGTGGAAATTTAGCTGTACAATAGTGAGAATTGTTGAAATGATGTTTTATGAAGGACATCCCTCTGGCCTGCTAGTCCTTTATGACCTCTCAAGACGAAAATTGACTCAACCCTAGACCTAAGACCTGGAAATTTAAAACAAGACAAATGACTCCTTGAAGACTTTATTCACTCAAACAAACCTAAACCAGCAGTGCCAAACAGGAGGGGGTAAAAGACACAAGCTCCTCCAGAAGAGTTATGGCATGCCTAACGGAGTGCAACATGATCACACTGATGGGACACCTAATTATGAAATGCAAAGAGCTTTGATCTCTGGTGGAGGGCTACTAGACCGACTCTAACATTGGCTCCAATGGGGATGGTAGCTCCTTGGAGATGCCAAGAACAGTAGATCTCTGGAAGAGCTAGACAGTGCCTTCACTCATTGGGCGATGGAGTCATTATTCTGACACAAAATCTTGAGAATTTGACTGAAAAAACAAAAACTTCTTTGACCAAACTAGACTCAAAATTAAAGATTAAGACAACTGACTTGACAACATTAGACCTACTAACTTTCATTTTCAGAATTATAGCCTTCACTTCGGGCCCCAAACTGAAGATGAAAAGTTAGTGTACATGTGCGATAGAACAAAAGTAAAATGATATGTACAATGATAATGAATTGAGTAGAAAATACTCAAAAGTAATATCTCTTTAACAACCGACCATTGATCGGCCCCCCAGGATATTCATCTCCATTCATCTCTTTGAGAAGGAAAGCGTTTTGGCTGCGATATGCTACAATCTTATAAGGACCTTTCCATAAATTTTCAAATTTTCCATGCTTTCCCTTGTCTTTGTGACGAGCATCCCATCTTAAAACAACCTCATATAGCTGAAATGTATCTGCCTTTGCTTTGCGGTCATAAATCCTTTTGATACGCTCCTGCAACTTGCAAGTGTTTTGAAATACCTCCTCCTGTGTCTGCTACAAATGAATCATCTGATTAATCCTTCTCTGCATAGGATCTTCTTCACTACCCGCTTCTTGAAGAAATTTGACTACCGGGACAACAAGTGAAGTTGGAAAAACTGTGTCTGTTCCGTACACCAACTCGAAAGGAGACATACCAATAGATTTTTTCTGACTCACCTTATCATCCCATAGTGCATTTATCAATTTCTTGTGCCAGCCCTTTTTGCTGATTTCCAACAATTTCTTAATGATATTGACCAAGGATTTATTAGATGACTCCGCCAATCCGTTTCCTTGAGGGTGGTATGCGGTTGAATGTCCCAAACTAATATTGTACTTACAACAAAATTCAATCATCTTTTTTGACTTAAACGCTGCTGCATTATCCTTGATTAGCTTACTTGGACATCCAAAGCGTGACAAAATATTGGCCTCGAGAAAGGAAATAATTACCGCATCCGTAGCTTGTCGAGTAGGAATTGCTTCAATCCATTTTGTGAAGTAGTCCGTGGCTGTTAATATCCATCGATATTGTCCTGATGATGACGAATGAATTTCACCAATGAAATCCAATCCCCACTGCTGAAAAGGTGCGCTGATTTCAATTGGTTTGAGAGGCAAAGGCTGGAGCTTCTGCTTTCCTTGAAAAATTTGGCATTCGTGACAATTTTTAACCGCTTTATATACATCTGAAAATAATGAAGGCCAATAATAGCCTGCCCTTAGTATCTTGTTTGTCGTGGTCTTCCAAAACAAATGACCTCCACAGTCCCCTCTATGAAAGTCTTCCACGACTCTTTGGGCTTCATCCTCTACCAAACAATTCAATAACATTCCGCCAGGGTCTTTCCAAAACAATGCTGAATCGAGAATGCAAAATTTGGCAACCTTCAATTTTAATGTTCTACTTTTGTTTCTTAGCATTCTAGGAGGCGAAGATAAATGCTGAAGTACATATAAAATATCACCGTACCATGGAGAAGAAAGAAACATTTCAGATACCTGAATGGATGGGTTCTCCTCATCTTCATCAGACATGGCAGCAATCAAATTTATGTCTAGGATTTGCAGATTTGTTTCAGCCATTAGCTTGGCGAGTCCTTGACCTTTGATCAGCTTGGTGGGTTTAATTTCAACATCATATTCTAACAACACAACAATCCACTTACCCCTTCTCCCTTCTGGATCTGCCTGTACTAAAAGATCTTTGACTGTTGCGTTAGGAACATAAGCTAGAATATGAGAATGCGATATGTACACACGGAAATCATTCAAGGCCTTTACAAGCACAAGTGCTTGCTTCTTAATGATGTTATATTTCAATGCTCCATCTCTAATTATGCGACTGAAAAAGGCAATGGGATTTTCTACACCTTCTCTCTTCTGCATTAGCACAGCTGCCAAAGTGTGCTCAGAAGCAAATGAAAATAAAATAAAGTCTTGAGTGTAGTCAGGGCTGATCAAAATATGAGCTGTAGAAAGAGCTAGCTTCACTAGATTAAATGATTTAACCGCCTCTTTGGTCCACTTTACCTGGCTGTCCTTTTTGAGCATGCTTGTGATATCTCTAAGATGCTTTGCTAGATTTGGAATAAAACGACACAGAAAATTTAGTTTACCATTGAAAGAATGAATTTATTTCTTGTTCCGGGGCTATTTAATTTGCTGAATGGCTTCAACACGTGCTGGATCAATATGGATGCCGCCTTTAAATATGATGTGACCAAGAAGTTTGCCCTCATCCATGGCAAAAAGACTCTTTTTCGGATTCAACGATATGCCATATTTTCTGCACTTTTGGAAAACAATTTTGAAATGATACAAATGTTCCTCATCAGAATTTGAAAACACGGTTAAATCATCAAGATAAACAACCAAAAATACATCTTTCTCATTGGCGAAAGCCTCGTCCATTGCACGCTGAAAGGTAGCTCCTGCATTTTTCAAACCAAACGGCATATTTGCATAATGAAATGTTCCCCATGGAGTGGTGAATGCGGTCTTGTCACGGTCATCTTCATGCACTAAAATCGGATTGTAACCTGAATAACCATCGAGTAGTGACATCCTTGATGCTCCAACTACTCGCTGCAATATATGATCCATTTTGGGCAGTGGATAATTGTCCTTTAAGGAAACCTTATTTAAATTTATGAAATCAATACATAAACGGATCTCACCTATCTTCTTTCTTACGGGCACCAAGTTTGATATCCAATCTGAAAATCGAATAGGCACAATGATTCCTGACTTATACAATCTGTTTACTTCTTTCTCAATTGATGGCAGCAACTTCGGATTGATTCTCCTCAACTTTTGACGAAAAGGCTTCTGATTTGGCTTAATAGGAATAGTATGCTGGATGATATTTGTATCATATGTTTTCAGATCTGAGTAACCCCATGCAAATACATCAGAGAATAAAGACAACAATTTCATATATTCAGCTTTTACATTTGGTGATAATGACCTTGATAACTTAACCATCTTGGGATTTTCAGCTGTCCCAATGTTTACCTCTTCAACACCCTTTTCAGTCGGTCTCAATGTCGGTTTGCGGGCCACATCATCTTGGTCAAACAGATCCTCTAAAGGAATCAGTACTTTAGGAATAATGTTGTCCTTAAGTTGTAGCACATCCATTTGATTTACTTGTATATTGTCATCACCATCATCATTTTCAGTATCTATTGAGGAGTCTTTGAACTTACCCTTATTTTGCAGAAACTCATTGATCTCTTCATCATCTTGAAAAACTTGCCAACATCGTTGATTATCTGGGATGGTGGGACAATGCTTCACATGAATCTCAAATTTGTTGCTAGAATTCATTGGAATTTTCAAATTGCTTGCTGCCTTAGCAAGTCCATCCGCAACACCATTTTGTAGGCGAGGCACACATGCCAAGGTATAAGAAAACAACTTCAAAATATCTAAGACTGCATTTCGATATGCCCTCATGCGAGGGTGTTTGGCCTGAAACTCGCCCTTAACTTGCTTTATCACTAGCTCGGAATCCCCATAGACCGTAATATTCTTAACTTTCAGTTTCTTAAGAATCTTTAGGCCAGCAATGAGAGCCTCATATTCTGCCTCATTATTTGAACAATCAAATGCTAGTTTATAGGAACACACTCTCACCTTGCTTGGAACTTTGTCTTGAGCGGAAAAAGGACTTCGAATCCACACACCAATACCAGCACCATCACTACCTACTGCGCCATCAAAATCCATTGTCCAAAGACCATCTTCATCCTCCTCCAAGTGTTGAAATTGTACTGCCTCTGATTTTTCTATTTGCTGCCCCTTTTCTTCAGCTGTTTGCTCCATGAGAGCTTGCTTTTCTCCTCTTTCCTTTTGTAGTACTTCTCTGAAATTTTCAGCGATCTCTGGTATGTCTTCCGCTTGAACTAATTGAATATCTATATCATTAAAACTATCAGCAAATAAAACAAACGACTCCAAATCAGTATGTACATAATTTACAGGATGATTGATCGGCTTCTCTTGACTAGTTATCATATATTTCATCTTTTGCTCGCGATATAGCTTTCTCATTTGACCGAAGACTGGAATTGTGGCATAAGAGAAGTCTAACTGTAAAGTACCCTTCAACTTAGCTCCCCAAGATCTCAAGAGTAGCATGCCAAACCGTGGAGGAATGTCTGCCACAACCACATCCATCAAGACATTTTTCGCAGGGATTTGGTCTAAGCTAACAACCAGATCTTTCATGAGCCCGATACATCTCACACGGCTGGAATCAAATGAATATAAATCATGATATTTTCTGGTAATGTCTAACCCCAGCTTCTCCATGATTTCCTTTGGCATCAAATTGTGTGAAGCACTCGAATCGAACATGGCATTATGCAAGACATATTCATGCAATCTCAAACTGATATAAAAGGGAGGAACATCACTCTCAGGGGAGTGGCCATCCAATGCTGGTCCAAAGATCAATTCGGGCTGATCATCTTCAACGTTCACCATGTCAAGCATCGGATGAAAGTTCAGAATTTTGGAAACTTGACCTCGGTAGTTGTTGTTTTTCATAATTTCAGTCAAAGGAATAGATATTTTTAATTTGGAAATTTAATTTTCCAAACTAAATGCTGAAACTTTGTCGACTTCTTTGACTGGACTCTCTCTCCTATCTTTGATTATAGCTGCCTGATTTGTCTTTTCTGCTGCTGATATCTTGCTAGTTGTGGGATCAATTGTCTCTTTTCCTTTCTTCGGCGGTATCGGTGAATCCATCTTTGGTGCTGTAGCTTCTTTCCTTTTTTGAATGGGATTGATAGGGACATCTCGATTCCTCAATGAATACTACTTCTGTTGAGTGGACAAGGCATTCAAATATCCTCTTTGGTAATCATCTAAATCTGCATCATTAGCCAAGATAAAATCTTCATCTTGCTGGGTGCCTGAACTTTCTCCATACTCATCTTCTTCGGTGATGTAAATGGGTAGATCATCAGGAGTAAAGAAGTGATTTTGGTTTCCTGCTACATCAGCATCTTCATTCGAATCTTGAGTTACAAAAATCTGCAAAAGAGGAGTTTTGATTGGTTGCTGGGATGTCGACTCTTGTACTCTTGGTTCACGCTGCTTGATTCTGTACTGAGGTTGCTGCTGGCCACGGTAATTTGGATTACGAATCAGCTGTTCTGATTTTTCAAGGTTGAGTCTTTTGAACATCTTGCGAAGCCAAGGTGATTCTAATGATGTAGATTCTTCCTTTATAGTCACTCTTTTCTCTGCCTTCAAATGTGCTCTCTTGTCATTCAGATTTGCCTCAACATTGACAACAATCTTTTTCATATCTTCTAAAGTAGGCGGATCTCTATCCCGTAATGAGTAAGCCATCTCTGGATCAAAGCCATCCGGGAATTTAAGAAGAGCTGATTTTCTAGATGGTCTTAAATCATCAGGGATAGCATTATAAACTGTATTGAACCTGATAATATAGTCTTGGACAGACTCACCGGGATTGCGTTTGATATTAATGTACTCGGCATTAATCTGGAGTGGATCCTTTCTAAGTTCCCAACGATCAAGAAACTGCTTCTGAAGCTCAGCCAAGGTAGGTATACTTCTAGCTCCCAAGCCTCTGAACCATTTTCTAACTTCTCCTTTGAATGTTTGCACAAACAATCGCATAGCTACATCCTCGGCATCAATCTCATATAAATCATAAAAAGTTGCCATTTTGTCTATGTGCTGCCGAGCGAAAACACTTTGAGGAGTGCCATCAAATAAAGGAATTTTACTTTGATAATCTGCTGGCATATCATGCAATTGCTGAGGCAGAGCAAGAGGTGCAAAACAAGCAGCCATTGCTCTAGGTGGATTTATTCTCGGTGTTGTTGGTGGAGTGGATGCTGCTACTGTATGGGGAGTATGAGGAGGTGTATGTGGAGGAGAAGTAATGTGGGATGAAGAAGGGGAATTAGTTGTAGATTTGGAGTAGGTAATTATAGGCTGCAAAGGAATGGTAGGAATGAAAGGTGGTTCAGTAGGAACTCTTGAGGTAGATGTCGTGACGGAGGATCCAATGTTTGCAGATATGGATTCCAAAAACTCAGAAAGATTGGCTGCTTGGATGGTGGTCTGAAGGTGTCTGAAGATAAAATTGTCAATTAATTTATTATGCGTTTCAAATTCAAGAGCTGCAGCGAAGTTAGGATTTGGAACAATAGAATCGAGATCGTTTTCGGACTTAGTCTTAAACAATGATAATTCAAACCTTGCATCGAAAGGAATGTCTTCAAGGTATTCAAAAAGTGCAGGACATGAATGAGATTTAACCAAGGGAGTCGCCGAGCTTTCTTGACGAAGGAATTTTCAAATCAGATTTGGATTTTCATAAATAGGAGGTGGATTTAGATCTGGATTAGCTCTTGTATGTCTTTTCGAAGCTAGTGTATTTATCAGGAGATCAAAAGAATGAAGGTAATTCAGCCAATCGTTTATTAGACTCAATCATCCAAAGGTCTAAAACGATCAAAGGTACTGGGGTGATCTGCAAGTCAAAGTTTTGCAAGCTAACCAGAGATCGATTGAAGCAACATTTATCTACTTTCGCTTATGCATAGCAAAAGCGTTTCGAAAGCTACCTGGCATGACTTCAGACTCCTTCTAAGACTTGTGAAACAAACTCATCAACAAGCAAACCATTTGAGATTTCTTCCCCAGTGGAGTCGCCACTATGTTAGCACTCAAATCCGCCTTAGGCTGAAATAAGGCAAGACTCAAGGCCACATCAAACCACACTCAGCCTTATAGCTAGCCCTACGAGGACAGGAGAGGGCTCTCTCCAGGTCAAAATTGGCAAAAGATATGCGAAAAGGCTCGAGATGACCGAATTGATGACTGAATTTAGGCTAGGTATTAAGTACACAGAATTTAGGATTGATTTTTTATGATTTTATTGAAGTCAAGGGAAAGGCAATTTTGGGTGCGGGGATGAGGCATAGTTTTTGCAGAGGTCCACTTGGGGCAAGATAGGCAATTTTTTCGATGCCTTAAAGTGAGTGAGATGGATAGATCAGACCGGTGAGAGGCTAAGGAGAGCAAGGGGTCTCAAGGATTCTCCTTAAACTGAAGAAAACATAGAATATTAAACAAATTTGAAGGTAGAGCATAGCAATTTCATGGATTCTACCTTAACACTTCATTTGCTTAATAAGAGAAGATTCAATAGAGATAATGATTCACATACACAAAATTACAAGTACTGAGAGAAAAACACCATCAAGACATAAAGCCACATGGATCCCAAATAGTGCTGCAAAACCCTGGTCTTTCTTTGCCAAAAATGCTGGTAAAATATGTACAATATAGTCTCAAAACTATCCCAAGAGTCCAACCTCTGCTACTCAATGAAAAATTACATATATAGACCAAGCCAAACCATTCCCTAACCTCTAGGGGTCGAGCTCCTCCTTCTAGGAGCTGTTTCAACCAATTCTAAACTGAGCACTACAAACTAGGCAATCAAAACAACTTGCCTCTATAAACTTGGAAACCAATTCATTCATTAATTTCTTGCCATTTTATGAATGAATCTTCTAGAATAGGTAAAAAGTTCCATGTCAATCATGAAATTACATCAATTACATCAAAGAGGATGAAAAATCCCACCAAAAGGTCAAAACTGGTCAATGCTGCGTTTTCCTGAGTAGAAGGTGCAAAACTGGTCAATTTTCCCAACGCGTAGCGCGCCATTTCCCTAGGCATAGCGCGCCTTTCAGGCCACTTTTGAGGCACTTCATGGCATCCAAATGAGGCACAAGTGGACTTGTTGGAAAGGTCTGGATGTCTACTCTCCAGCCCAAGTGGCATTTTGTAATTTGGTGGCCATTTGCCCCTCTAACATTGCAATCTCCCAAGACTGCTTCCTGTGTGTCCAAAAAGTGGCAGAAGGTCATTTTTTGCTCGTTTTTGACCTTTTGGGGGCTGAAATCTCCATGAAACTTCTTGGCAGTGGCTGAGAAAGTGTATTTTGCCATGAAAAATCCAAAAATGCAAACCTTTCCTGAAATGGACCTCCCCAACTTAAGGGTAGCACGCGGCACGCTACGCGTTGAGGGAAAAAACCTGTTTTTGACAAAAAATTTCAAAGATGACCAAAATTGCTCCAAATTGTCTGAATTTTGAGCTGAGCGTGTATCATTGAGTGTCATGCTCCTTCAAGGTGGCATCAGCCAAAATCTAAAGTGGATCGGGCCTTTTCCTCTGTTTTAGTGCTTTGGCCAATCGTCTCTTGAGAACCTTCATTTTTGCCTTGCACACATGCATGCAGGCCCAATAATGATTTTTCATGTGGTGGCGCATATCTTTGTCCATGTTTGCCTTGGCTATCAACTTTTATAAATGAGTGCAAACCCGAATGAGCATAGATTCCGGATCGATAGGTGTCAAATCACCGAGTCTCCTATGGGCCAATTCCCGGTCTTCACGAATCTTCCGCTGCTCATAAAGCTCATGCTCATCTTCCAACTGTTTGTTGTGCTGCTCTAAATAGTTAATCACCCATTTTTCCATCTGAAATTTCTTGTGCAGTGACTCATTCTCGGCCCTTTGCTCTCGGATGATCTCCTTGAGCTTTGAGGCAGGAGAGCTAGCATCAATATCAATGACATCTGTATCCTGACCTCTTGAAGGACCCTCATCAATCATGGGCCTCTTGCCCCTGTCCTGAACCTATACCTGTGCTGAAGAAGATGGCGAGACCCCTTCCACATGATGTGGAGATAATACTCGTTGTGTCGATGAAGTCAACGAGACCCTTTCCACCCCGGGTGGAGATAGTACTCGTCGTGCAGCTGCAAATAAGGCTTTGGGGCCTTTCTGATATGTTACATATGCTGGATCATCAACATACTCGGTCTCATGAATGTCAGACTGTTGTGTAGGCCCCTCATGAATGTCAAACTGCTGAGAAGGCCCTCCCTCATCATGGACAATCTCAGGAGGTGGGTGTGGCACCGTGAAGAAGTCGCGAGAAATGAAATCCTCCCATGAAATACCTTTCTGTGACAACTGATGCATCACTATGATCTCGATCAGTGCATAATGATATATACTTTTGAGTTGCTGTGCGGGATTCTTCCTTTGCACTACGGGCACCATCTTTTCTATATTCCGGCACATGAAAAATGGAATGTTCATCATTCATACCCTGGTAAAATGCATCAACAAACGGATATGGTACGAATATAAACGTGAAAATCAGCCCTCACAAGTAAAATAGCGCATAATAAGCCTCATCAAGGGTGCATACTCCTCCCTTAGGAATCTGAAAGGAAAAACAGCAGTAAGGTGCCTCATGCATCCAGGTTTGATGTATGGTTGATAATGAAATTTGCCTAGTAGCTTGCGCTTGGTCCACTGTTCCCAACATTTGGTATCCAGGTGGCTTGAGCAACAACCTCGGGTGATAGTGTGAAGTCCACTCCTGCAAGGTTCACATGACCATTGTGCAAATGTAGGACAAACAAGTGGACTAATTCCCTGTGATGTTGAATTTGTGAGATCCTCTCACAATACTCATATCATGATTGGTACCGAAAACAGGACATTGCAAGTGGACAAGCTTGCAAATAAGCCAAGGAGGTGGGCTCCTCTCTAACATGCCGACCACCTTTACCACCCATGTGATGCCTCCTAGGCACTTCTTCCTCCGGTGTTGAATCACTGTAATCACCCTGCTCATAATCTGATTTGGTTTCTGACATGGTTTTGAAGACAGGATGGCTGAACTGTATATGTTGACTGTGCACACAATTGATTGTTGTTTGACTTTTTCAAATGCTGTTACCAAGGGGACATAAAGACAAGGGAATTGTTAGGGGAAGGGAAACATGAGGGAATCAGGGAAATGAAAATAACGAGGAATTTATGGAAGGGAAAGGACATAGGAAATTATGATAGTGTAGGGTTTGGGGTGAAGTAGGTTTTGGGGCTAAGTAGGGTTTGGGATTTTATGGAGGAATATTATGGAATTTTATGGGAAATTTGAAAAGAAATGCTGATGAATATGGGGGAAAAAAGGAGGATGAAAATGGGAAAACCTTAGGCAGCATATCACTTTGAAACCCTAGCAAACTTGGTCTTTCAATTTACACACCAACTTAGGGTTTTTTGCTTTCAATTTTTATGGCATAATTGTCATATTTATTTTACATTCATTTTGCAAAAAACAACAAAGCAACCATGGAAAAGAGCTTACTTGTATCTTGCTTGAGCTAAGAGAGGTTTTTTGTGTGTTTGCTTCAAGTTACAGGGCGAAAAACCCAACGCGTAGCGCGCCTTTCCCAATGCGTAACACCCCTTCAACGCGTAGCGCCCTTGTAAAATTACACTGCGAAAACCTTCCTAACACGTAGCGTGCCCCCAACGCGTAGCGCGCTACCAAAACTGCCCACTTTGCTCAAGAACTCATAAAATCGCCTTTGCAAGGTTTCACTTAGCTTGTGAGAGGCAAATGAGTTGCAAATGAAGAATGATGTGCTTTTATAGGCTTCCTTTAAATTTTCATTTGCCCAAAACCCACTTTATAATGTTTTGAGTTTTGACACTTTTTGAATTTAATTGGCTCTAACTTTTGGTTTCTTTTTGACAAATTACATGTTCTAAAAAACACATTTAATGATTTCTTCTTCAAAACAGGGTTTTGAAGAAGAATCATTCTCACACTGTCATACAAGACGGAGTCTAACATATTACACAAACTCACACTAATTCACACAAACTCGATTTTCCATCATCCTCCAATCTCTGATGTAGCTCCTCTAATGCCATCTTCATTGTCATGTCTTCATTATATCTCATGGTTAATCATTCCTACAAATAAATTTGTCTATTATTGGAAAGGCCAATTCCAACATAGATTCAAACTCATGACAATAGTTGGCCAGGCAAATTGTCACAAAACATCCAATTTTTAACCAGATTATAATAGTTATGTGTTTACATCATCCGCATCCAGCATACACCAAAGATTAATGTAAATTAAAACAATCTCATAGATCCAATAGCAAGTTTGTTCCACCAAATCTAGAATGCAGGAAGCTCCATAACACAATTGAGTTCCATCATCGCTGCACCATCACACCACTCATGAAATCTTTGCATTCATAATTGGAAATTTACGTATCTTGGAAATTGGGGGAGACTACCTTATGACATTGCAACAAACATTGTGATCATAACTAGGGGTGCTCATATTTGATATCAAAAAATCCATGGCCTGTTTCAAGAGTGATATCTTCAACTCTGACATGCTTTTGCTAACGTTGAGAACTATAACAAGATCTATCATCACACGATAGCCTAGATCTATAACCATATTTCTCTCATATTTTTTTCATCGTCTTTTCCGCATGGATCAATAAGGCAAGCCTAGCTCCTTGAATACCTGCACATACATAATCCATCACTGGTGTCCATAGAACCCACACACACTACTGTAATAAGCAACAATGGTATTCTTGATGTCGCTTGATCGAGATTTGATATTTTAATTGCACTCCCTCCCTTATGAAAATTTTTTCATAGCCTCCCTCATGCAGATCTGTTCACTGCCTGCATCAATAAACGTGGGTGGGCTTAATAACCCAAAACCTGAAATGAATTGTTGTGAAATCAACCTTCCACTAGGTCGATCTGCTATTTAAATCTAATTCTTTGACCTTTCTAGTTATTTGATATGTTGTCAATCCATCCAATGCTCCTTCGCATGGCAATCCCATCGCACAGTCCACCCATGACAGCTCCTTGGCATGGCCTCTGTCAGCTAGCAACGCAAAATTAGGTTTGATTTCTCCTCTTCCCACATCAGGTTCACCCATGAACCAGACAAAACAACACTCTGTTTTATAAATTGACCTCCTCTATTTCGAGTAGATTGGGGGTTGGAGGAGGCAGCCTCGGTCCTTTTGCTTTGATGCTACTCTCCCCTCCATTACGAGCTCCTTCAATTCGCCATAGGCTCCACCTCATAGGAAACATGCAATAATGCACTTTGAGCCTTCGCTAATGCATCGCCAACAATGTTATATCCTCCAGTAATTGGCTCTACTAACCACGACAACTCTCAGCAACTTCAAGTTGGTGCACCTCCACACAATCTCTAGTCAATCCACTCACATAGGAGCAATCATGCACAATCTCAATTCCACAGACTTGTATCAAGGATCAACCGAGACTCAAAGTCTTGATGCTCCCAATGCTCAATGTGTCGACTCTTATCCACATCACACAGAGAGATTAACTACCATGGCAAGATCCTTGACCACGGCTCCTTTTCTCTAGCCACGAAGGTCCACACTACAACCACCATTGCACCACTGCTCGGCTAGGTCCCTCCGAGCTACCACTGGTCACAGAGGTATCTAGTCCCTTCGTTGTGAACAAGGCACCATCATTCCTGATTCGTGGTAGCAATTGTGAAGGCAGGACTCTCAACAACAGATCCCTTACTCCAGAGGAAGCCTCCATGCAGCTATCACCACGAACAAGGCACAACATCTCTGCGGCTCACCATCACACAACTACCAACCAAGGCTGAATTTACTAGCAGGTCCACTCACCACATGGCAATGAGTCTTCTCCATATGGTCGTGTCACTCATCGATGCACATTATATCAGAGATCAATGATTTCCCACAAATAGCAAATGTTTCAAGTAGATAAATTCTCTGATTATGAATATGATAGAAAAATAAAAAAAATTCTCAAACAAAACATATTTCTCTCTCTTATTTCCCACGGCCCAGGACAGGCCAAGCCCTCGGGGGGCTCTGATACCATGATAAAAATGATAGTGCAACCTATCTTGCCATCCATTAATTAAATATCATATTACATATATATAGGAAGTTTTGTCTCAAGATAGGGAAACTATCTTGGACACACAATCAATTGTTTGAGAAAATATCTCAACCACACATCAAACTAGGGAAACCACTCCTATAGAATAGGAACATACTCTTTACATATGTTATCACTAAAAATATTTCAAAATAAAAGGGTAAGGTAATGAAGAATTGGTCTTGGTCATTCTCATGCTCCTTTCATGCATAAGAAGCACTTGGCAAACTCAGGGTCAGGATACATCAGAGTTCTTTGAAGGCTCAAACAAGATTTGAAAGGATTTCATACTTATTATGTGGTCTTGGGGATTGGCATCTATTCAACTTCGTATTGAATATGAGCACTGGAGAGTTGTCTGACCGGAAGAAGATTTTGTTGGTTACAAAAGCTATCACCTTGAGGACTTTTCACTCTAAGAACACAACACATGTTTTTGCAGCATCAGACAGGCTGATAGTTATTTATAGTAGCAATTAGAAGTTGTTGTATAGCAATGTGAATCATAAGGAAGTCAATCACGTGTTCCTTTTCAATTCAGTTTCCTTTCCAGACAGCCTTGCAATTGCAAAAGAGAACCTGCTTACTATTGGGTAAATTTGACATTCAGAAACTTCATATCCATGCAATTCCTCTTGGAGAGCATGCTCGTCGTATTTGCCAACAAGATCAATTTCACACCTTTGCCATTTGTAGTGTGAAGTATTCTCAGACAAATATTAAGGAGATTGAAACACACTTTGTGCGTCTAATAGATAATCAAACATTTGAATTTCTTTCATCATATCAACTTGATACTTATGAAAATGGATGTTCCATCCTCAATTTTTCATTTACAGATGACAACAATGCTTATTATTGTGTTGGGACAGCATATGTATTTCCCGAGGAGAACAAACCTAACAAAGGCCGAATTTTAGTATTCTCAGTTGAAGATGGTAAACTGCAACTTGTTATTGAGAAGGAGACAAAGGTTTCTGTTTACAACCTGAATGAATTTAATGAAAAGTTGCTTGCTGGCATCAATCAAAAGATTCAGTTATACAAATGGGCACTCCGTGATGATGGTTCAAGAGAGTTACAGCCTGAATGTGGCCATCATGGTCATATTCTTGCACTATATGTTCAATCTCGTGGAGATTTTATTGTAGTTGGTGATTTGATGAAAGAAAACATGAGGAGGGAGCAATTGAAGAGAGGGCACATGAAAAGAGACATTTCAAGATAATGAAGCTCAAGACAGTCAAATTTTTACATTAGAAACTATTTTTTGTGATTACACAAGAAGTTTTGTAGCGCGCTACGAAACTGCTGAAGATGATGCCTAATACACAGCAGTTTTGTAGCACGCTACGAAACTACTGTAGCTGCATATTGTGATTTGATGGGCCATTTTTGTGATACAAAGGGAAATATTCTTTGAATAGGAGGTTTTGAAAGGGAGCATTCACGAAGTATAAGTGTCTAGCAAAGGCAAAACAAGAAAAGGAAAGACATTTCTGAACTCCAAAGTTTTATGTTACGAAAAGAGCGGTGGACTTCCAAGATGATTACCAAGCAATGGAAAACTCATCTCTGAAAAGTGAAATAGGTTTTTATTCCTAAGATACTGAAATACAAAACCTCTTCCACTTTCTTCAAATCAATTATGATCTGGGATAAAGGAAGGACCAAACGTGCGCTACGAAACTGCTGTAAGTGCAGTTTTTCACAAGCCTATTTCTCTGTTTGACACCTGTTTTTCAAAGACATATTTTGGGCGGTAGGAAAGGTGTTTCAAACAACCAAGCGAGGTTTTTGTTAAGCATGGATTGGTTCACAAAATCCTCCTTCAGTTTTTCGAAATACAATTTTTATGAGAGGTTACGAGCTCTGTCCAAAGACCTATTTTTCAGCCAGAATAGAGCAAGGGACAGTTTCCTAATTTCTAGGAACAACAAAAGGATGAGTCAACAAGGGCCAGCTGGAAGGTTATGGGCTTCATAAAATTCAAATTCATGGATTTTTATGTGTCAAAAGGAGTATTTAATTTCCTAGATAAGGTTGTTTTGATCATAATGAGTAGTTACACTCCTAATTGTTTTAGGTTTCTAGGACTCCTAGTTAGTTGTCTTTTGTATTAAATAGTTAGTTTAAGTGTCAATAGGTGTCAAATAAGGAGGAATTCGAATTCCCCTCATGCTTGAGGAGGAATCTCAGTTAGGTAGAAGAGCTCTATATATAGGAGAAAGAGCAATGTAATAGAGGTTGGAAAATTTATGAAAAAACTCTGATATTTGGCTTATGTAATACTCTGTTTTGGTAATACAAGCCTGGCTGTGCTTCTCAGGTTTCATGAGGGATTTGATGTTCAGAATGTGTGGTATTGTTCTTTTCCTAATATTTTCAATGGTATGAATGTGTAATCACTTAGAATTCACTTAAGGTGCTCTAGCTTCCTGTATACATTCATAGACTGTGTGGTCCTATTTGAGTTGGTATGTTCTGAATATGTTAAATGTTGAATGCCCTGGCTTCTATGTAAGGTTAATACCATTGTATAGTGAAATGATGTTGACTCCATAAGCCCAATGGATAGTTGCTAAATGTGTTTCCACCATTCATATTTTTACATTTGTTTCACAAGAGTTAGCCATCTTAACTATAATCAAAATCATTAACCCTTTTGAGAGAGCCCTCTCAAGTTGAGGAGGCTAAACCTCAGCATAAAGTAGGTGTGAAATAGTTACTTGAGGTCTTCCTGGTCTGCAGCCTTCCAGGGTCATATTTTGAGATAACAACATAGAAAGTCACAACTGAGACAAGTGGAAATACATTTTCCAACAGTCGCTGGTGACATGGATTTCCTACCCCTAACTTGTTTGTTTTAATTTCGTGTTTTAGGTTTATGATATGTACATTCTTTAGTTTATTTGTGGATTCTCCCTATATCTTTGCATAACCATACAAACCGATATATATACACTATTTACAATATATATTACAACTATTATAGTATCGTGGATTGAAAAGTCTGGTTTGTATTTCCTTTTTAAGATTATGTAACATATATTCAAACCATGATTACTTTTACAAAAGAGATTATTATGGATATGATACATTATATATCTTATATATATATATATATATATATTATATATATATATATATTATATTGAAGGGACATAGATCATGAGAATTTCTCCTAGGAACTAAGTGAAACCAATGAGGCTATATTTCCATGAGAGCTAAACAAAATAAAATTCACAAGGATAAATTAGAAGGAAATATGCTCAAATCAAATTGTTGATATTGTTTTGAATCAAATTTCATGTGGCCGAAACATGAAGATATTGAGGCAATTGAAATAAATGTGTGAAATGACCCAAGGTCAAGCAACCAAAGTGACAACTCCAAAAATAGGAACAAAAAAAACATAATCAAACCCTAAAGAACTAGTAAGCACAAAAGTTATATAATAATGATAGATGAAACCATTGATCAATCAAGTACAATTAGAAGGGAAAATTTTTAAAATTTATAATGGGGCCCCAAGTTGTTGGGGGACCAAGAGTGGATAAATAAGTTTTAGCCTATGAAAACCCTATTTTAGTTGTGGTATTGATTTTACCCCTAAGCACTCTTCCTCGGCACTAGAATCTGGCTCGGGGATGAATACTACAAGAAAGGCTTAATTGCAATGTATCTATAGTTGGGTGGAGAGTCAAAGTCCCATCCTTTGTTGCACAGTTCATAATACTAGATAAATGTTTTGTCGGTTAATATGTGAAAGTGCTTCTTGTGTTTATTTAGTTGTATAAATATACATGCATCTGAAAGTGTTAAATGTAACTTAATTTGCAAATAGATTGTGATATTCTAATGGGTTTAAAAATGGCAATGGTGGCTTGATATATAACTTATGGCCATGAATGTTGCACTATATTTTGTGTGGTTTAGAACGATACAATACATGCATCTTTGTGTTTAAGCCTGGAAAGATTAATTGTGTAGTGATGCACATTTAATGTTAAGATAAATACTTGTAGATAAGCTTATGTTATTCTTTTGTAAATATAATTAAGTGGTTTAAATGCTTTAGGCAGACGAAGGAGGCTAAAGTCCTTGTTCTAAAAATGTGATTGGAGTTTTGGGAATTAGACTAAGATTCCCCATCTGAGCCAATTGTGAAGTTAGAGTGAAAATCCCTATATCAACTAAGTCTTGACACTGGATTGGGTTGCATCCCAAGACTTATTTTTTCTATTCAAAGCTTCTAAGGAACCAGTCTATGTGTGCAAGGGAAGCTCAACACACACACACACACACACACACACATATATATATATAATTGTACACACATAAGGTTTATTCTTATAAAAAACGACTGAGCTTGGTCATGCCCTTGTTAAAGCTTGGGAGGGGTAGACAATAATATTTTGTGCTAAGAGCTATGGTAGAGCTTAAGTATTATTTGATGTGAAAATTTAGATGTACACAACTTAGGAGGGATCTCTCGAAGGGTTTGCGTATACACTATATATACATATAGGAATTCAACCACTCGCTTGGAACCCTAGTAAAGTCCAGTATATATATATATATATAATATATATATATAGTATTAATATATTATATATATATATATATATATATATATATATATATATATATATAATATATATATATATATATATATACATATATATTATATATATATATTAGATAGATAGATAGATAGATAGATAAAACACACATTGATAGTTAACAAAGCATGGGGGTTGAAATCCTTAAGACCTAGGGGAAGGGATTTTTGGGAGGAAATGTTTAAGCCATTTAACCCAAGGAACCAATGTGTTGATCAAAGGCTCGGTAGGAGGAGGTTATGGCATCAAAGAGAAGACATAGCCATCAACCGATGGAAAATAATTGTCGTCCCTAGACCCAAGAGGGATCACCCAAGAAGTTTCAAGTGGATGCATGTTCAACCTCATTCCTACAAGAATAATATGGCAATGTGGGGCCTATTGGTAGGGAAACACATGTTAGATCTAAAAATTTGAAATATGTATACACTTCCTACCATAAGATGGACCCCAGGGATTCTACCTAAAGTTTTCAAAGGGAGACTAAGACAAAACCTGTTGATTTTTATTGTTGGGATGTAATGACAATATGCAATCATTCTTGTTTGAGTTTGTCATGACGAAGCAAAGGAGCTTGAACTATTTTATAACATGAATTTTTGTTTCACCACTTAGTTGAGGACCTAGTGGGACCCATGATCTATGTGGCGAGTGATGTCACAACTTGGTAGTAGGACATGTGTCAGTCAGATTTTGGGTTTTTGTGAGGTTGTGTGGCCTCGAGATAGGCGACCCATGGTATGTCCAAAGTGGAGCCACATGGAGGGTGACGCATCCACAATGATAAATCCACTGATGTCAACAAAAAAAATTGATCCTGATGATTTCTCATGGTGTTGGGTGCAATCTTGTCTGGATTTTATTACTACAATGAGGTGCTAGTGGTGGAGCCCACATGTACACCTATAAGGCGAAGTATATGTAATAGGTAGGAAGTGTACTTCCACATTACCTCTGTGTTAAGGATGGGTAATGTCACCCCTACGAACTAAATGGAGGCATAGTCCTCAGGTGATGTGGCATTGAGGGGCCAACTTAGAGGTGAAGTTACACATGAGGAGTGATCCATGGAGGGATCACGACCCATGCTATTAGCTAAAGTAGAGATGACATGGTGATATGTCCAAGTGGACTTCCACTTAATCCCATAAGTGCTTCCCTGAAAGTTTCATTAGGGGACTACATATGAACTTGTTGAGATTTTATCCACAAGGTGAGATGGCAAAGGGGGTCCACATGTTTCATGTTCTATAATATATATGCTCTATGGTTGTCGAAGGTCATGACCACAAACATGAATAGGTCAGAAGCTAATATGACCTAACTTAGCATGATTGGATTGGCATATTCCATATAGGCAATGCCATGGATAACCACATGGGCACCAGATGCCAAGCCATATGACATGGTGAGACCTGATAAGCCATACTTTGAATGGCCATATATTTTGATCCAAGATTCAAATTGAGACAAATATTATATCATTATAAATGTTTTGATGAGACCAATGCAATGACATTATCCATTTTAAGTTTTGAGAAAGTTGAAAATGATTGAAAAAATTAGACCCCATTTCCATAATTGGAGTATGGAGCTCAGGTCATCAAAGTAATTGTCTCCTTCTACAATTAGTAAGGACTAGGGATGGCAAGGGATATGTTACACTTTCCCATTGATAATCACAAAGTAAGCCTAGATGATAGTCTAGATGAGGAAACCAAAGGGCTTGCTGGCTAATAACCACTGAGTAGTGGTTGTGCCTTACAGGGTTGATAAATCCAATGGAGATTGTGTTGGTTCAGAAATTCTAAGAGGTGGAGGAACCTAGGGCTAGTGGGTTGATAACACCTAATGGTAGTTCCATGGGGTTGGAAAAAGAACATAGGTGGAAGTTCCACTGAGAAGATGTTGGAGAGTACACTTTTATTCCATCAAAGGTAACACACCTGATAAAACCTCCTCACCATTAACTACATCTCTCTTTCTCTCCAAGGTTTAACTAATATTATCTATGCTCTGCATGAACCCTTGTTCTTCTTTGTGGCAATTATTATGTAACAAAGAGGAGATATTAAGAACAACTCATAAATCAACTTTGTTAATGACATGTGTGTGAATGGGTGAGAACCCATTCAAGTATAAGAGAAGATGTATAATTTGAATTATTTCAATTCCTTTATGTTGAATCTCATGAGATATTGAATGCTATGTGAGAGGGAAGCATGGGATCTTCCCAGTCTGGGTGAATGTAGCCATCTGTAGGAAGAACAAGAAACATCTTGAAGGACAAAAAACACTAAGAAGACTTCAAAAAAACCACTGAAATATGCACAATCTAATGGGTATAGATCCATTGAGTTGCTGGGTAAGCGGTCATATGTGTGAATTGTAATTGTAATAGATCGATAAATATAAAAATTCAAATTAGTTTTGATCGTTTAAGAATATTTTCCTTTGTGTTTTAGAATCAAAACAACAAGGACGATGTTCGTCCAAGGGGGTGGGGTTTGTGACATCCCTTTTTGGTTAAGTCCCCTTGTAAACATTTTCCTTGTAATTATGTAACCATAAATTAAAATTCCTACGAGAGGGGCACATGTTCCATTTTTTAAGTATGAAGATTAATTGAGGAAATTGGTTGTTTTAAATACTATTCATGGTATGACTTAGTGGTTTTAATTGGTTGATTGTGTAATAAATCAACAACAAAATAACGTTGTGCCCATGTTCTCTTTGGGAACAAATTATAAGAAAACAAAGGACAAAATTAGATGAGCGGTATGGGTTGTGTTGTAGAGGTGCATACCACAGAAAGGGATAGGGTTGGGATGTGGAAAATGATGAGGAGGAGACTCCTAAGGGTAATTAGAATGAATGAGAAAAGTGGAGGGTTAGAGGTCTATGAAAACACAAATGACTCATATGCATTGGCACAGAAAGGGAACATGGAAAAGGAGGAGGCCAAGAGGATCTTGATGATAAATCTCATTGCTCATAGGATAGAGAAGAATAAGATAACTAAGAGAATTCAAGGAGAGAGAATATCAAATGATAGTCTACATAAGGAATCCAAAGGGCTTGCTCGCTGACAATCACTAAGTAGTTGATGTGCCTTACAAGGATGATAAATCCACTTGAGACTGCATCGGTTGATAACTTCTAAGAGGTGGAGGCACCTAGGGCTAGTGGGTTGATAACACCTTATGGTAGTTTCATGGGGTTGGGATGAGAACATAGGGGGATGTTCCACTGATACGTTGCTGGAGAGTGCAGTCTTATTCCATTAGTGGTAAAAAAATTGATAAAAAATCCTCAACATTAACTACATCTCTCTCTCTCCACATTTGAATTGGGGCTCTCTATGTCCAAATCCCTATGGATGTTGGGATGTTGTACTATGTCCCTCTATTTAAAAGGAATTGTTCCCTGCCCTATGTGAAATTGTTGAAAAGTTGATGGGTGAAGGTAGTGAACATTGGTTTAATCCCTCAATCACTCAACTTGAAGCTCTGGAATTTGGCTTGAGGGTGACTACTGCAAGAAATGCTTAACTGCAATGTGTCAAAGGTTGGGTGGAGAGTTGAAGTCCCAATTTCAGTTGTTGAACACATTTTGTAAAGATAAGTGTACACTCAAGAATTTGTAAAGTGATTGTTATGCATAGGATTAATGTCTTATCTTAAGCCTGTTTTGGTAGTGATTTAATGTACTAGTATAAAGCTTGTGATTTTAATGTGGAATGTAATTTCCTGCATGTCTGGGAAATGTTTATTTTTCTTTTGTGTGTTTTATATTCTTTCAACGACTAGACCCACGCGCGGGGGGCTAAAATTCCCTCTTGTTCGTTGTGCCAGGTGTAGTACGGGGGCAACATCTCCCCCCCCTATTGAGGGGTTTGAGGGGGGCGATAGTACCCCTCTACGAGGTCAGGGGCACCACCCCAAGGGACATTTTTTTGGACCCTATATTAGGTGGGCTGACCTACCTATCGTTTGTGCATGGTTTTCGCACATGGTTTTGGGCATGATGGTTTTTCGCCCATGGTATTTTGTAGATCCAGTCAAGGGAACTATGGTTATGCATTAATCCATGATTAATGGATTGGGGTTTATGGATGCTTCAACATGTATATATATGTATTGTAACATTGAAAGGAATATAATTAAAAATCAATCTGATAGTCTCGGTTTTGAGATCGAGGGGAAAATCTCTGTGTATATCTGTTTTATCTTTTATTCTCTCGCCATTCTTTATTTTCTGTTTTTAGAATTCATATGCAAGTAATTTTTGTATGGGGTTAAAACCTACAGTTTCTATTCAAGCTATTTTGGGTTCAAGGGAGATGCTTTTACTATTAAGGAGTTTTTCTTGGGCCTATGGTAGACCCTATTTAGTGGGATATCTTCAGGATTGATTCTTGTGGTAAAAGTATATGGTGAGCAGTGGAAAGATAGAGATCAAGAAATTTATTGGTTAGAGTTTTGAGTTGTGGAAACTCAAGATGGAGGATCTGTTGATGGATAAACATTAGTGGATTGTAGTAGATCAGAGTACTAAACCAACGACAATGTCAGATGAAGACTGGGTGAAGCTAGATCATAGGGAAAAGACAACAATACGGCTGTGTATCTCAAATTTAGTATTGTTGAATGTATCAAGGGAAGCTTCGGTGAAGGCTTTTTGGGGCAAGTTAGGGACTTTGTACCATTCTAAGTCTCTAGTGAATAAATTGTTCCTACGGAAAAAGTTGTATAACCTGAAGATGAAGGATGGAGATTCAATGAAAGAGCATCTAAACGCCTTTAATACTATGATAATCCAAATTTTATCTATTGATATAAAAATTTCATATGAAGATAAGTGCATCAGTTTGTTGTGTTCTCTACCAGATTCGTGGGATAGTCTGGTTGTTACAATAGGTAGCAATCTGATTTCCTTATAGTTCAATGAAAAAGTTTGATCCTTGTTGTCAGAGGAGATGAGACAGAAAAATACGAAGGGCCAAAATGGTGATGCCTTTTCTGTACAAGGACAGTCCCAAAACAGAAACAAAAATAAATCCTCAAGTGGGAGATCTAAATCTAGAGGGAGATCTAAATATCCAGGAAAACCTGTATAGGTGTGATGGAAATGCAGAAAGGAAGGGCAATTCAAAAAGGACTATAGATCTAAAGCTCCTAAGAAAAAAAAGGGATTTGATGATGCTTCTTCTACATAGGCGAACACCACCTCAGATGAAGGTGGGGATGTGTACATGGCTTCGTCTTCAAGTACAGATGTAGATCAAGAGGCATGGTTGATTGACTCAATTGCATCCTTTCACTTCACTCCCCACAGGGAGTGGCTCCACGAGTATGATAAATATGATGGTGGTGATGTCTTCTTAGGGGATAACAGGAAGGCTATAATCGCTGGTTGCGAAAAATTCAAGTTGAAGTTGCAATATGGAAGGATTAGAACACTTTTGGGTCTTCTGCATATTCATGTATTAGCTAGAAATATGATTTCTGTAGGTAAACTAGATGATAGAGGTGTAAAAATAGTGTTCAAGAAAGATACCTATAAGATGGTTAGGGGAGCATTGGTACTAACAAGGAGAGTTGATATTGGAACTATGCACAAACTTCAAGGTAGCACTATTATTGACGGGTGCAACAATTCTTTGGTTTCTGAAAGTGGAGTAGAAAATATAGTGGTCTTTGGAGGCAAGACCATTCTATGGCATCAAAGGCTTGGAAATATTGGAGAGAAGGGCCTTTGAATACTTCATGGGAATGTTATTGTAGAAGGTATGTCTAATTTCTCTTTGGATTTAGATTTTTGTAAAAATTGTGCATGGGAAGTAGAATTGGGTGAG
Source organism: Pinus taeda (assembly GCA_000404065.3). NCBI lineage: Eukaryota > Viridiplantae > Streptophyta > Pinopsida > Pinales > Pinaceae > Pinus > Pinus taeda. Next base: position 3,274 of record APFE031061779.1, on the reverse strand, counting down.
CTTCCCCTCCGGAGCTCAGAGGGCGAAACAAATATTAGAGCTTCTGCACATCCATCTATTTGGACCTGTGTCAGTTCCATCATTGGGTAAGTATGTGTAATATGTATCATTTATAGATGAATTCTCAAGGAATACATGGACATATTTCCTCAGGAAGAAATGTTAAGTCTTTGACTGGTTTAAAGAATTTAAGGCTCTAGTGGAAAAACAGGCAAAGAAGAAGATAAAGTTGCTGAGGGCAGATACAAATCGAGAGTTTTGTAAGAAGGAATTTGAAGCGTTATGTAAGAAGCATGGTGTAGCACGATAAAAAACTACTCCATAGACACCTCAGCAAAATGGAGTTGCAAAAAGAATGAACATGACATTGATGGAAAAGACAAGCGTGCTTAGTGGTGTTGAGTTAGGACAAGAATTCTGGGCAGAGGCAATGGAGACTGCATGTTACTTGGTCAACAGATCACCTTCATTAACATTGGAGGATAAGACTCCACAAGAGGTATGGATTGGTAAGAAACCCTCTCTTTCACATCTAAGGGTATTTGGATGTGATGCATATGTACACATTCCAAAGGAGAAAAGAACCAAGTTGCATAGTAAATATAAAAGGTGCATCTTTATTGGGTATAAGAATGGTTTTAAAGGTTATAAGATTTGGAACTCAGAAACAAGGAATTTTGTGTAAAACCAAGATGTGGTGTTTAGAGAGGTGAAAGATGTTATTAGAGATGAATTCCTACCACAGAAACCAAAGAAGATAGAGTTCGAGCTAAAGGAGAAAGATTCAGACTGTACAACAGAAAAGGAATTAGAAGATGAAGAGCCACAAACTCCAGTTGTGAAAAGATCAGTTTGAGAAATAAGGTAGCCAGAAAGGTATAGTCCATCTACTTTTTGTTCAATTCTTTCTTTATCTATTATTGATGATGACCCCTGAATTGCTAGGGAGGCAATATAATGAGAGAATGGAAAACTCTAGAAAGAGGCCATGGTTGGTGAAATGGCATCTTTGAACAAAAATGAGGCTTGGAATTTAGTGGAGTTGTTAGCTATGTTGATGCTCCTATACCAATAGGTGTCATATTTCATGATTGACTTGGTGAGCTCTGTAATATGTCCATACCTTTTCTTGTTGCAAAGGTTTTCCATATTTTCAAAAAATCAAAAAATTTAAAAAATGTAAAGAAGGTAACCCTAAAAAAAAATTCAAAGGGTAAAAAGAATAAGATGGTCAAAAAAGTGAAAGAAATGAACCCCAAACAAAGAAAGACCAGGAAAGTGTGCAAGTCTAAATGCAACTACTTTTCATTTTCTGTAAAAAAAAAATGTGTGCAGCTTGTCACTTATGCCACAATTCATGAATAGCCAAACAGTTTAAGCTTGACTAGTTCATATTTGAATTTCATGTTTTAGAGATAGTGAATAAATATTTGACCAAACAGTGTAAACATGGCAGATAGGTAGATAGGTAGAGTAAATAAAAGGAGCTCAACAGTTTAATCTGAGCCCTTGGATGTAATAAGTGCAGACTTAGGTAGGTTTGCCATGTAAAAGAAAAAGAAGATTGATAAGGGTTTGGCAGTCTAAGTGCACCCAAATAAAGAAAAAAAAATGCCAGACTAAAGTAGGTAGGGTAGGTAGATGGTGTTGCAGAATTACTTGTGATGGATAATGTCTCTAAATGTGTTAATTTTTACTTTTATCACAAGTGCAAGGCAGACATTACCTTTGATGCAACTCAAGCAAGAAAAAGTCAAATAACTAATTTCCATTCACACTTTTCTCTAAAGATTTCACTAATTCCCCCTAAAGTATTAAGGTCTTTGAAAATTAAAGGGGCTATGAGCATTTCTCTGACTTTTGGAGTGACCGGACCCTTGTCCCAATAATTTAAATGGCCTAAGTACTTTAAATCATCCATAAATCATGTATTCATTCTCACAAGTCTTTTTCTAAGTAAAAATCCTGCTTTACTTAGGAAAATACACAATATCATATAAAAACCCCTTTTTCCTCTTTAAACCCTAAGTTTAAATATATACGTGAAATGTTTTAACTTGGTGTTTTTACACTTCATAGTCATATTAACTATTAACATATTTAATATATAACTCCCGCACCATATTACCCTTTGTTGGGCCTTAGTTTTGGTCTTATTTTTGCTCTAATAAACTTACTAATCCATCTATTTATCATCCATTTTCAGTTCATTCATCCCATTTTGATGTATATTTGATATCCATTCAGGTATTTAATTTTAACTTTTCAATTTCTAAAGTTTTTATGAAAGTTTGATTTTAAGTGCAAATTTGGCAGATTTAGAAATTCTCGTAATAGCTCTATGGTTGATGTGGTTGCAGGATACTTGGGCATGAATGGAATGCATGGATGGATAGCTTGGGAACTAGGACTAAGCTAGCTATTCTTAGTTCGAACAAAACAAGCTTTATTAGGCCCATTTGGTGCTAGTCAATCATGACTAGTCATTCAGAAATCCCATAGAAATAGGGCAGTTTTGAGATTCTATGGGATTGGTCATATTTCTTGGGATGGGAGTAGTGAATTCAACTTATATAGATGGATTAGAGTAGATGGGTTTGTTAGAGTGAATATAGATCAAATTTTTTTATGATACTTCTTATTTAAGAGCCACAACTTTGATGGCTTATGTATTGACTTATTATACTTTTATGTTGTGACACTTTTGGATTGAGGAGTTAATTTGAAGACTTGTGCTATTATTATTTTGTTGTTCAATGCTATGGATGTGTGACTGAATTTTAGCTTCTTATATCACTTCTCAATTGTGCAAGGCAAGGGTGGAGGGCCCCCATTCCAAGCTAATTACACTTCCTTGTTAACTAGTTTTATTTCTTGTAATCTGTTTATTGTAGAACTGGTTTTTCAAAGCTTTACTTCAGATCGCTTTATGGTTCATGCATGGTGATTGCTTTTATTAGTTCTTAGCTTATTCATCACTTTATTAAGTTGGAAAAACAAGTGTTCAAGTTGAGCATCCCTTCTACTAAAATGATGAATTAAAAACTAGTTTCCTTTGTTTGCATGCAAGTAGTTTCTTATTGTGATTTTGGTATTGAGATGAATGAATTATGATGAAACACCTTATGTGTCTCTTAAGTTAAGAGCTTATTTCATTAACAATTTATCCATCTTAAGTTCTTGGTTTTAATCTCTGATTCATTAAGTGGTAATTGAGGCAAAAGTGGACTTCTTGAGTCAAGAACCATTTCAATATTTTTCCTCTTCTTTAAAC
>APFE031061764.1:12500-13532 GCA_000404065.3 Pinus taeda | reverse complement strand
AGTCTCAGTGATCAAGCCCTCTCCCTTTCACCTAGAACGATGCAATGCGTAGTTATCGGTCCCTCTCCCTGGGCTCAGTTCATGGGTAATAATGCATCATCTTAGACTAGGGATTTTTCAGATTGATGTCATCCCATCATGAGTGAATTGCATAATTGGTACACTATCAATTCATGGCGAGATGAAGAAGAAGAAGAAGGAGGAGGGAAGCATGCCTAGAGACTCACTTGTAGCTGAACAAATGAGTGAACTTGTCAAGAGCAAGAAAAGGGACACAAGTTTGCAACCACCTCCAAAGACCGAAAATCATTGAAGGTCCCGCATCATCAAGCTATGCGGATGAGAAGAGAAAGCATACCCAAGAACACATCTACCACTCATTTGCAATAGTGACTTGACATTTCTACACCATCAAGTTAGTCAATGTCAATGACATTGTGTCAAGTAATGTCATGAGTTGTCATATGCCACATCACTATCGTGGGACATGTATATTGTAAATCAAATGTATTGTAAAGTGAAATTTCAATGGACAGACAAGAATATGAAGAGTAATGTAAGTTGAAAAGTCATAGGAAGTTGAACAGTCATGAGGGTAGTCAAAGAGTCACAAGGGGAAGCATCACCCTTGGTTATGTATACCTCCTCATTGTATGAGCAAAGGACTTTTCACCTTGGCTCCTCCCACAAGGCATTAGAGGGACCAACTAGTTCTTTGAGGAGCAAGGAGTGTATCCAATGTCCCACTGGGGCTAGAGATGTTCAATGTAAATATGTGTCTTGGAACTTTTGATTAATAACAAAAGCCTTTTAAGGCTAGAAATTTTTTCATGCATGACTTATGAATGTTTGTAAGACTATTATGTGGACATTTGTATTTCATGTTTGCTTTCACATGTACTAAGATAGTTGAACTATTTTGGTTATTTTAGTGCTTATTTTGTTGATAATGTGTTGTAATGGTTGTTATTGTTGTCGCGTCCTGGTGGACAATTCCGTGGGATACTAGACATACCTTTCCTCACTTATCGG
>APFE031061764.1:0-7500 GCA_000404065.3 Pinus taeda | reverse complement strand
GATTACATATTTGTGATATGTTTGATGAAATGCCTAGCATGGCTAGTAGGGGTCTAGTTAAGGGCTTGCTCAAGTATTTGCATTTGCATCATCATTTCCTTTTTATCTTTCTATTCTAAAGGTGTCATTAAATTTTAGGCAGTGTTCTAGGCTCTGGGCCTGAAAAAGTGGCTTAAATCCCAAAGACACTGGCATAGCACTGAGAAAAATATCCCTGGACATTGGCATGCCTTGTCATGAGAGAGTCCAGAGCCTCCTGGACGTTGTCAGGTCCATATCATGGGAGCATCTGGGGGCCAAGTGGTCTAAAACCTCAATGGGACCTAGGGGTTGGTTACCATAAAGGTTGGGATTGTTCTTAGGAGTCTTGTTGATGATGTGGAAGGTCTATATGATGTGTTTCCATCAATTCCATTTCCTTAAGGTCACCTAGGAGATTGAATCCAATCATAGTAGCCTCTCGTCACATGTTTACCTCGGTTGGCCGGTTACTTGGGTATATGTGGGAGGAGGGTGTTACAGAGTGGTATCAGAGAGGTATCAAAGCAAGTTGTGCTCTCTTTGGGTCATATATGATACCACAGAGTGGTATCAAAGCATGTTTCACCCCTCGGACTGGATGGGAGGTGTGTGTTGTCCATGCATTCATGTCGGTTGCACGTGTGTTAACCATTCTTGTGCATATGCATGGTGTTGCTCATGGTTGTAGTGATGTCACCATGTGAATGAGGATGTTTTTGTTGTAAAGTGTGTCATCATGAGTGTCTGATTTGCTACATATTGTTATGCTTGTGTATTGTTAGTGTAGATTGGTATCGTTGCGTTGTCATGCATGAGGTCATGGTACGTGTAGTTGATATGGTCACGCATTGATGATTGGACTCTAGCTAGACTGATGGTTACATGGTTATGTGTTTATGTATTATAAATAAATGTTTTCATGATTATGTTATACATGTAGTATGTTGATTTGTTTTTCTTGCAGATGACATATCCTCCCCAAATTTTTCTAAGGTACGTTGGTTTTTTGTGATTTGGTTTAGTTGACATAGTATGCCTTGTAGGCAAGAGATCAAAATGACTAGCAAGATGGTAACTACAAAGAATCTCCCTATGAATCAGATAAGTAGCATGTTGGGAACTCTTCTGATATAACAAACACATTGAGAACCTTGACGGAAGAAATAAGGAGTTGCAAGGCGGACAATGACAAAATCATGCAGGCATAAGAGAAACAAATAGAGGTTAATGCTATACTCCTTCAAAGTTTGTCAAAATTGCAGCAACAAGGGTCACTTCGATTCAGTCATGGACATGAGGACAAAATTAATGGGGCATATGGGAGTAGGTTTCATGGTGGTCACAAGTCGGATAGAGATGGAAAATTGTTGGATACTCCAGATAGGAGAGGTGATGGATACATGTATTATTCTAGTTCTGGTCTTAATAGGCATCATCATCATCATTGTTATCATCCTTATAGGAGGAGTGTTAGGGGATACTTTCCAGATGAGTTTAAGAAATAAAAGGCACCTAATTTTTATGGAGATGTGAAGAATTTGGAAGATGCAGAGGCTTGGATACTTGGGATGAAGAAGTTATTTGAGCTGCATGAGTACATAGATAATATGAAGGCCAGAATAGCTATCTTCGGCCTGAGAGGTAAAGAAAACATGTGGTGGGAAGATGTGAAGTGGGTTAGAGACATCAGGATAGAGAACTTAAGTTGGGATGAGTTCAAGAGGATTTTCAGGAAGAAGTACTTGTCAGAAAGTTACTACGACAATAAGGCCAAAGAATTATATGAGTTAAATATGGGATCAATGACAGATGAAGAGTAAATGACTAAGTTCCTGGAGATATTGAGGTATATATCGTATCTTAAAGATGAGAAGGCTAAAGTTCAATGATTTTTCAATGGTTTTCCATTAGCATTTAGAGATTCAATTGAGTATGATGAACCTCAGTCACTTGAGGAAGTTATTAGGAAATTGAAGAATTTCTATGAACAGTCAAAGCGTAAGAATGAATCTCAGCAAGAATGGAAAGGAAAAGACAAAGGTAAAGGTAAATGGTAGCCAAAAATAACAAGGCCTATGAATACATAAGAGAAAGAAAATGTGGAACCACAAAAGAGGTTCAACGTAGCTATACAGGGACATGGATCACAACAACAGCATAAAGGTGATGGTACTGGATGGTTGGAGTGCTGGACATGCGGTAAGGAGCATTGTAAGAGAGATTTTCCATAGAATTAGCTCGATATGCCTCAGATATATAGTGCATAGGAGGAACAGGTTGTTGGGGATGTTGTTCAATGTGTTCCTCGTATCTATGCAGCATTGGATAACAAACAAGTAGACCATCAGGCATCTATCATTGAGATTGATGGTAAGCTTTTTTATCAAGTTATTTCTATTTTGATTGACCTTGGATCTAATTATATGTATGTTAGTCCTAAATTGGTAGATAAGTGTGGTTTGAATAAATAATTGCATGCATAATCTTGGTTAGTGCAGTTGGCTACAGGTACAAAAAAGCGATTTCATCATTGGGTAAGAGCTTGTCCATTTGATTTGAATGGTATGCCTACCACAACACATTTGAATGTATTACCATTGGGATCATACAATATGTTGTTGGGAATGGATTGGTTGTACCTTCATAGGACCAAGGTGGATTGTTATAACAAATCCATTGAGTGTTTGGATGACAATGGGGAACCGAGAGTCTTACAGGGAAAGAAGAAAGCCACATCAGTTAGGATGATGACAGTTATGCAGGAAAAACATAGTCACATAAAAGGGTGTGTGTTATTTGTAGTGCACATTTCTAATGACAAAGGTAAGGAAGTTGAGGATACGAATTTTTTGAGCAGGTACCCAGTTCTACAATAGTTTCAAGATGTGTTTTCTGAAGAGATTTCAGAGTTGCCACCTCAAAGGGAAGTAGAATTTTCTATTGATTTAGTGTCAGGGGCAACTCCAACATCAAAAGCACCTTACAAGATGAGCACACCTGAGTTGATAGAGTTGAAGTTGCAGTTGAAGGAAATGTTGGACAAGGGATACATTAGGCCATGTGTATCATCTTGGGGCACACCAGTATTGTTTGTGAAGAAGAAGGATGGTACTCTTAGATTATGCATTGACTACAGGCAGTTGAACAAAGTGACCATCAAGAAGAGGTATCCATTTCCGAGGATCGATGACTTGTTCGATTAGTTGAAGGAAGCAGTAGTTTTCTCAAAGACTGATCTGAGATCCGAATACCACCAGGTACACATCAAAGAGGAGGACATTTACAAGACATATTTTTGAACCAGGTATAGGCATTATGAGTTTGTTGTAGTTCCATTCAGTTTGACTAATGCTTCAGCTACATTTATGTGCTCGATGAATAGTGTGTTGCATCCATATTTGGATAAGTTTGTTATTGTGTTCATTGATGACATATTGGTATATTCTAAAAATGAGGAAGAGCTTGTCAAGAATTTAGCAACATTGTTGAGGTTGTTAAGAGAGCATCAATTATATGCTAAGCTCATCAAGTGCAGTTTCTTTCAAACTAAGGTACACTACTTGGGACATGTTATTTCCAAGGAGGGCATAGCAATGTATCCAGAAAAGATAAGAGCCATCATGGAGTGGGTAGCTCCCAGGAATGTGGATGAGGTGAGATCTTTCATGGGATTGGAAGGTTATTACAGGAGGTTCATCAACAACTTCTCACAGATTACTTATCCTATTACATCATTGCAGAGGAAAGGTAAGAAGTTTGAATGGACAGAGGAGTGTGAGGCCGGTTTTTAGCAACTGAAGTAGTTGTTGAAACATGCATCAGTGTTACAAATTGCATATCCTGACAAAGAGTTTGTAGTATGTACAGATGCTTGCAAAAGAGGACTTGGTGGAGTCCTTATGTAGGATGGACTGGTGGCATGCTATGAGTCACGAAAACTAAGCAAGCATGAGCAGAACTACATGACACATGATCTTGAGTTCACAGCGATCATACATGCATTGAAGACGTGGAAACACTATCTTCTTAGCAGGAGGTTTGTATTGATGAGTGATCACATTGGGTTGAGGTATTTGTTTGACCAACCAAATCTGAACACCCGATAAGCTATATAGTTGGCCACGATCAATCAGTTTGACTTCGAGATCAGGTACATCAAAGGAAATGAGAACAAGGTTGCAGATTCTCTTAGCAGGCGGATACAAGTAAATCATATAGAAACTATGAGTTCCTAGGGGATAGATTTATAGGATAGGATATTTCAGGTAGGTCAGCGGGATGTTAGGTATATGGAGATTGTGCACATGTTGCAGTAGAGTACAAGTACAAGTAATAGTGAAGGTATAGGTACAATCAGTAGTACTAATATGGGTACAGGTACAAGTATAGGCATAGGTGCACAGAATGTGGACTATTGTCTTACAAAGGATGGATTGGTTATATTTAGGGATAGGATATATGTGCTAGATATAGTGAGCTCATGAAGGTGATATTGAGGGAGTTTCATGCGAAACCATATTTAGGTCAACCAAGCTACCAGAAGACATTGACTGTAGTGAATATATTTTATTATTGGCTAAATCTGAAGAAGGATGTAGCAGGGTTTGTGGCTAGGTGTTTTTATATCAGCATGTGAAGGTAGAGTCTAAGCATCTAGGTGGACTGCTATAGCTGATTGCGATTCCAAAATGGAAATGGGAGTTCATTTCCATGGACTTTATCACAGGTTTTCCTAGGATAGTGAGACAACATGATTCCATCATGGTTGTTGTGGACAAGTTGACAAAGTTTGTACACTTCATTCCAGTGAAGTCTAAATTCTCAACTAGCGATGTAGCACAAGTATGCATCAAATATGTGGTCAATTTGCATGGTGTTCCAAAGAAGATTGTGTTAGAAAAGAATGAAAAGTTCACTTACAAGTTTTGGAAGGAGTTGTTTGCAGGTTTGGGCACAGAGTTGGTCCTCATTACAACTTATCATCCGCAAATAGATGGACATACTGAGAGGGTCAACAGGATATTGGAGGACATGTTGAGGACGTACGTGATGCATCAATAGCTAAAGTGGGAAGGGCTTCTTCCACTACTAGAGTTCTCTTACAACAATGGGTATCAAGAATATTTGAAGATGGGTTTGTTTGAGGCATTGTATGGGTGGAGTTGCAATACTCCCATTAGTTGGAGCGATCTGGTGAACAAGGTGTTGATTGGACCGGACATGCTGGTGAACATGGAATATGAAATGCAGGTGAAAGTCCATGATTTTTTCAATGTGTCATTGTTGAATAAGTATGTTAAATATGTTGATCATTTGATTGACTGGTTTGTATTGTAGGTGGAACCAAATGGAGAATTCCAGCGAGAGCCTCAGTGTATATTGCAAAAAAAAGTGATCATGCTCTGAAACTAAGCAATTGAGTAGGTTAAAGTGTAATGGAAGAACCTTGGGCCCGATGAAGCTACATCGAAGATGGCAGATCAGATGTGGGCTATGTATCCTTCATTGTTTGTCAATTCAGGCAAAGCATTTTTGGTATGGTGCTTTGGTATATGTCTTTGGTATATGTTTTGGTACATGTTTGGTGATGTTTTGGTATATGTACATATGTATATGGATGTAAGTACCACCATGAGATATGTTATAAAGCTCTAATAAGCGGTATGGGTGACATGTCATTATAGTTGTCATGTTGTCATGTTGGTATGCTTTTCAGCAGGGTGATCATTGTAAATACTACATCAAGCTATGTTATAAAGCTCCATGGGCAATATATTTTCTTTTCAGCGGTTTTTCTGAGGTATAGGTGTGGTTTAAAATTGAGGATGGTGTCCCCCAAGGGGGAGGGTTCTGTAACAACCCTGCTGAAAATTCCATGTAATAAAATTTAATAAAGGAAAAAATAATAAGCATAGTTGATGGGACACTTATTCCAATTTGAATGTTGGTTAAAACATCCTAGTGGGTGTTCATTTGGTTTATTATGGCTAAAGAAATTGGCAAAAGAAATGGCTAAGGATTTGGAAAGGAAAAATGGCATTTTTGGTACATCTATTTATGAAAATAAAGGAAGTTAGAAGAAAAATAAGGTGAAAGGTCACAGGTTGCATGTGAGGACGAAATTGAAGGAAAATAATGGAAAATGAATAAAATAGAGGCCTAATTGATAAAAAAATATTATGAGGATCAGTTGGTACCTTTTGTCAATTCAGTTTTGGAGCTCTCTCATTATTCTCTCTCTCTCTCTCTCTCTCTCTCTCTCTTGGACACTTAGAGTTTTCTTGGAGCACTTTGGCATTCAATCAAGAAAGGCAAAGAAGGAAAGAGGAAGGAAGGAGCAAGAAAGGAAGAGCAGGATCAAGAAGCTACAGCAGTATTCTTTGCAGGTATCGATTTGCGCGTGCGTTTTCCTTGCTATATTTGGCATGCATGGTATTCTATGTGGTACTTTTGTTGTTATTGAATGTTTTTTGTTAGGTATGATAGTGTTTCAGCCTAGCCTTTCCATTTCTAGATAGACATGGTGTGATGGGGTTCTCATGTTTGGTTAAGCTGGATTTTCGGATGGATTCGAAGTTGAGTGAGGTGGATCTCTGAATGATAGAACGCATGGCCTAGTAACCCCTGAACCAGACTGTGCGTTGCGGTAAAGCCGAATTTTGTGTTGCCTCGATGGGAATCCTTGTTGGTGAATGGAAGGATATATAGTAAAGCCAAGAGGTGGATTGCACTTTGTTGGGCCTAGTAATCTTGGGTTGGGATATGCTGTAAATCCTGGAGAGTGGGTCTTAGTTTAGGGCCTAGTGATCTAGTGTTGATTGTAATAAAGCCTGAGAGGTTAGGAGACAGGAAAATTCCTCACGGTGTAGGTGGAGAAATCCAGTGGCATCTATACTTGTTTGGCCTACTGATCTAGTGGAGATTATGGTAAATCATGTTATTACATGTTCATTGTATTGGCCTAGTGATCTGGGGTGGATTACGGTAAAGCCTGGTTTCTATTGATGAGGGTGAGGTGATTTAGCCTCAGGATTCCTTGCTTGGTTATTTTGGTTTGAGTCCCACATTCATGCTTAGAATATGGCACAGGGTTGAATGACTGAAGAGGGATTTGGCTTAGCCATTCCATGGTCGGGTGGAACATGGTAGTCCCATCCCGAGTTTGGATTTTGTATCATCAATATGAGGTTGTTTCTCCTTGTATTTCTATGAGTATTATATTGGTTTATATGTGGATCATATGGCTGTGATTTATTTGGTATTTCTATTGCTATTATGTTGGTTATGTAAATGTTTTATGACAGTAGCTACATATGGATCGCATCATGTTTTTACTTGTAAATGAATGAACAATGTATTTGTGACCTAATAGATGATAATGCAGCAAATGATATAAGGGAACAATGCTCCTTAATGATTCTCAGATAAATATGAGACCCCTATGCTTAAATATGTTGTTTACTCCTGTAGAGTACATAT